>ML388420.1:1842-132935 GCA_005239525.1 Nicotiana knightiana
CAAAACACAAAACTTCAGCTCTCTATATGCTGAAGTTTCAGCAAAACAAAGCACAAACTTCAGCTCCAAAACAAAAATAATCTGAAGTACAAAACACAAAACTTCAACTCCCTATATGTTGAAGTTTCAGCAAAACAAAGCACAAACTTCATCTCCAAAACAAAAACAAGCTGAAGTACAAAACACAAAAACTTCAGCTCCCACTTTCATAAAAATATAACAAAAAACACAAATAAAACTTCAGCTCCTTAGCTAAAGAATTTATAGAAATGTTCATTTAAAACAGACACACGTTCAAAAAATTCAGCATATTACCAATACAAAACAAAAACTTAAGTGCCCAATATGCTGAAGTTCACCAAAACAAAACAAAAAACTTCAGCTCCTAAACAAAAACAAGCTGAAGTTCACCAGTTACAAAATACAAAACAGACACACACGTTCAAAAACTTCATCATATTACCAAAACAAAACAAAAACTTAAGCGCCCATATATGCTGAAGTTCACCAAAACAAAACAAAAAACTTCAGCTCCTAAACAAAAACAAGCTGAAGTTCACCAGTTACAAAATACAAAACAGACACACACGTTCAAAAACTTCAGCATATTACACAAACAAAACAAAAACTTAAGCGCCCAAATATGCTGAAGTTCACCAAAACAAAACAAAAAACTTCAGCTCCTAAACAAAAACAAGCTGAAGTTCACCAGTTACAAAATACAAAACAGACACACACGTTCAAAAACTTCAGCATATTAAACAAAACAAAAACGTAAACTCCCAAACATCAGCTACAAAACAAAAACATCAACTGCTAAAACGCTGAAGTTAACCAGTTACAAAACAAAAAAACTCAGCAAAGCACAAATTTAACACCAATAATTAAACACAAAAAAACAAAAAAAACATCAGCTCCATAAAATTAAGGTATACATGACAAAAAATCACTATAGAACTAACCCCTGACAACCTATCGAACATGAATATCACAAAAAAAAAAAACCCCTATAAAACATGACTATCACAAAAAAAAAAAAAACAATACCCAGAACGTAAAGGTACTGCAATGTACCTGTGATTATACGTAATATTGTTGGCGAACAAACAGTTGAAGCGATGAATATCAAAAAACAATGACGATCGTAAAAGCGAAGAACGGGAGAGAGAGAGAGAGAGNGACGATCGTAAAAGCGAAGAACGGGAGAGAGAGAGAAAGAGAGTATTTGCAAAGTATAGGAATGGAAGTAGAGGAATGGGGTTTACTTGAAGAGAAAGTAGGCTTGACTGCTTGTAAAAGGGTAAAATTGTCTTTTCGAAAGGCTTTTAACAAAAAAACGGGTACCGGTGCAAACATAAAAATAAAGCGGGTACAGGCTAAAGAGGGGCGCCTAATTAGGGCGCCCCGTGCAATTTTTACAGTACTATTATTGAATGTTGTTGAATAAGATACAAAAAATATAAACTAAATATAATGATAGTATTATACAACTTTTTACAAAATATAATATGAGTAAATTTTATAATTTTGGAAAAGAAAGTAATTTTAACAAGTAAAGAAAAAAGAAAAATAAGGTTGAGTAAATGTGGAGTTTGTTTCAGTTTGCAGTAAAAAGGTTAATAGCCTGTTTGACTAAATTTCTAAAATCAGCTTATTTTGAGAAGTGTTTTTTTTAAAAGTACTTTTAAAAAGAATGCTTTTGGTGAGAAGCAGTTTGTGTTTGGCTAATTAATTTGAAAAACACTTTTGAACAGTAATTAGTGTTTGACCAAGCTTTTGAAAACTGCTTTTAAGTGTATTTTTATCAAAAGTGCTTCAAAGAAAAGTGCTTTTGAATTTTTTATTTTTTTTTCTGTTTCTCCTCAAAAACACTATTTTCCTTCCAAAAGCTTGATCAAACACCTTAATTTTTGGCCAAACATGCTATAAATTGGTCGGTGAAATGAGTTCAATATTCAATCAAAACACGCCAAGTGACAGTACCGAACTGGACAAATTTAAGTATACAGTGTTTCAAGAATCTGATTAAAATATTAAAAACACCACACAAAAAAAAAGAGAGTAAATTAATCATTTAAAGAATTTGCAATGTACTACTAGAGTAATAATAAAAAGATCCAAGAAAGGGGTGTCGCAATTGTCACTACCAACCAATCCCCTCTTTGTTCAACTTAATTCTCTTATGTCCTACATACATATAATGTCCCCACCTCATCACCACTTCACCCTTATAAAATGAACTTAATTTCACCCAATCTTCTTTTTTCTATGCTTACAATATAATTATAGGTAGCTAGAAAATGAGCATAATGCTTCTTAAATCTATATTCTCTTCTTCTCTTTTGCTAGTTTTCTTCACAGTTCACTGTTTAGCAGCCACTAATTCCAAGTCCAAGCTCCATCCAGCAGAAGGTAATTATAAACTTTTTTAATTATTGTCTACACATATATATTCCTACTTTGTAAAATATTATCTGGTTTTTCAATTCTCCTTGGGTTCATTTTTGGCTATATATATATATGCAGTGAAAGCATTGAAAGAGATAGCCAAAAAGCTTGGGAAAAGAGATTGGGATTTTAACAAGGATCCTTGCAGTGGAGAAGGAAATTGGAGTGTTGCAGTTACTGTTAAAGGAATTGAGAGTTCTGTTGCTTGTGATTGCTCTTTTAACAGCAATTCTACCTGCCATATTACCTCCATGTATGTATAACATCCTCTCTATCTAATTTGTTTTTGAACGTAATAGAATCTGCGGTAAGGGAGTCTTGGAGCAATGGTAAAGTTATGTTATCTCCATGTGACCTATAGTTCACGGGTTCGAACCGTGTAATCAGTCATGGATGCTTGTATTAGGGTAGACTGACTATGATCACACTCCCTTAGAGTGCAGCCTTTTCCCTAATACTGCATCAACACGGGATACTTCGTGCACCATACTGCATTTTTTTTGTTAATAATAAAATCTGTAATTTTTTTTCTTTCTGTTTTGGAAAAATAAGAAGATTGAGATTAAGTGGATTGTTCTTGTTTCCAAGTTTGAAAGGCTGAGATTGTGATTGAATCTGTACATTTGTTTTGATCCTGCTAATTCTACAGGGGCTCACCTTTTACGAGTGGGAAATGAAATGAATGGTGTTCCCTTTAAGTAACACTTACTTCTATGGTTCACTGAAAATTGAGTCAACGTCTTATTTGGCTGTCCAGTCCAGCCTGTAATGAGGTGTCAGTGGACCCATGAACTTAAGTAGACATGTCTTCAAAAACTTAGAGATATTTCAATTTTTCAATTTTTTTTTTCCAATAAGTCTATTAAATTTAACTTATACATATTGATACTTTAACAATTATTTAGAGTTCCAAGTTTTGTAATTCAGAATATCAATTTCATTATTATGGACAATTATATTTTAGATGACGTGAAAGTGCAAGAGTATTCTTCCACACTAGTAGTTTAGTACGAGGGATTAGTATAATAATTTCAAGATAAAATTAGGGATTATATTTATTTCATGTTTGGTCATAGACATTAGTTAATCCCAGAATAAATTATACATTAAAATAGTGAGATTAACTATCTAATATAGAAGTCTAAATAGTTAATCCAACGAGATATCTAGCTCATGCCAGTTTATCCCGCCATTATACCAAACAACCCCTCATGTATTGAAGTTGAACTTTCTCACGTACCTATCAAATAAACAACATTGTATACTTCCTCTTTGTCTCAATTAAGTTTGTGAAATTTCATTTAGCCCATCTATGTTGAAGTTACATGCAAATTTAATGCAACGCCACTAGTCGAAATTAGCTAAACACCAAATTTTATATCCCACAGAGCTCTGAAAGCACAGAATATTTCAGCAAATGTTCCACCAGAATTCTCCCAACTTCGCCATCTTAAGCAATTGTAAGTCCTCATTGCAACATTACTCAATAGAATTTATCCTTTGATATATATTTAAATGTTCAAAACTTAAAATCCAACAAAATGATGATTATGCAGGGACCTCAGTCGTAATTATCTCAATGGTTCAATCCCGTCTCAGTGGGCGTCACTGCGCTTGCTTGGCCTGTATTAACTGTTTCTCACCTTAACTATTTTTTAATTTTCTAAACTGTTTTAGAATAAGCTATTTGGCATGTGAACATTTGTTATTTAAATTTGCAGCTCTGTTATGGGAAACCACTTGTCTGGTCCATTTCCGAAAGTTCTCACCAGAATCCATACGCTTAGGAACCTGTAAGATCGTATCTCTTTTGATGCCTACTAGTCAGTTCCAGTGTTACTCTTAATTTGTGCTGAAATGTGTTATTTCAATCCGTTTTACGATAGAGTTTAAGTTCTATTCACTGACGGGCTGTATACGCAATTAGGTCATGTATAAGGTAATTACAAGTAAATCTCTATGATAAGCACTAACGTCGTCAAAATGGTAACTTAACCTGGTATTTACAGGTTAAACTACAATGATAGTATAAAGCAAATCTTTGCACTATCTGTGTATGATTTAAATCCTTTACCATTTCAGTTTGGTGATTCCTTGATTGAGCATATTACACTATACTGTGATACTGAATTGAGAATCATATTGGGGTGTGTAGGAAAAAAATCCCTATAAGTCATGTCTGTATGTGTGCATTTCTCTTAATTTTCTTTTCCTTAAGCATTTTATTCTTAGGGTTTTGCCATGAATTTCTTACCTATTACGGCTCTCGTTTTTGAACGAGGGAAAAAGACTTCTAAAAGGAATAAATCTCCTTCATATGTTTATTTTTTATTAGTGATGAATCATATGTAGGTCGAGTAACCAAACCATAATAAATTATTATGCTTAGTTTAGTAGTATATTTTTATTTGCCGTCTGATTTATAGTCACTAAAGTTTACATTAGCTTCCGCATGCACCAACATTTATTTCAAAAGCAAACTGCTGCTGTGACAAGAAGTTATGATCATCTGTATTGGGTCCTGTGAGAGTTAAAATACTTCTTCTATGATTGTCAATACAGGAGCATTGAAGGAAACAGATTTTCAGGATCAATTCCTCCAGAAATTGGCAACTTGGTTCATATGGAAAAGCTGTAATTCTTTTTTTTTTCTCCTATTTTATTTATGCATTTTTTTGTCCTTCTGGATTTCGTTAATCATTTTCACGTTTTATTAATGCGTCTCTGCCGTAATTTTTCAGTGTGTTGTCGTCAAATGAATTCACTGGAGCTTTGCCAGCCACGTTAGCCAAGCTAACCAACTTAACTGATTTGTGAGTTCACATTTCAAATTCTCTCATTTGCTCATTCTTTCTTTTCTTTGTGATGGATGATCACATAATCAACTTTCTTCTTTTTGAGTTTTCTTTTGAATGTGGTTATAGCACTAGCTTCTATTACTAACTGTCCATTTCTTTCACTGATTCTGCTACAATATCCTTGAGGATCTTAAGTTAACATTTCAGTTGATGACTATTTTTGTTCTGTTATTTGTTCCTTTGTAATCAAATGCTACAACTAACTCATAATATGTTATGTTGTTTGGCGATATTAGGAGGATAAGTGACAACAATTTTACTGGAAAGATACCAAAATTTATCAGCAACTGGACCAAAATTGAGAAACTGTAAGCTTTCTTTTTCCCCTGCTTCTCAGTAGATGAACTCTAGTTTCTAGCTTCTCAGGAATATTAGAAGCCAAAACTTCAAATTTTCCTGCATATTTCAGTTGTTGCTCTGATTTCATGAACCTTCAATGTTACTATAATTTTTGCAGGCATATACAAGGCTGTTCTCTTGAGGGTCCTATCCCTTCTGCTATATCTTCCCTTACAAGCTTAATTGATTTGTAAGTCAATGCGAAACTCCTGTTCATCTGTGGTTGCTTTGAGAAGTAAACTAACTAATTCTTTTTTTCTTTGATGAATTTCAGAAGGATCAGTGACCTAAAAAGTGGAAAATCTGGTTTTCCACCATTAGATAATCTAGAATCCATGAAAGTACTGTGAGTTTCTTTACTTCTTCTTCCTCTAATGGACTGCTTGGAGGACATTCCATTTCAATAATTTGGAACCAATTCCCGATCAAAGATTCTTAATTGCTCTTGTGCAATGCAGAATTCTAAGGAAGTGCTTAATTCATAGTGAGATTCCTGAATATATAGGGGACATGAAGAAACTGAAGACACTGTAAGTTTTAAGAATTTCAATAAATTTTTTTCGATTGAGTTCTCCTGCTTATAAACCTTTTTCTTTGGGGAAGGGGGTTGTTTCTGGCAGTGCCCTGAAGAGGCAAATGCTGAAGATACCAAACCTCACTATTCTTTGTGTATGGAGGAAACAATATTGTGATTAGTCACAATAACACAATCAAAGATGTTGTTTTCCAGGAAATGGACTGGGGTAGCAGAGTATCTTAAATGTCTAACTATTAGGATATTGTCACGCTGACAACTTTTCGATTGATGATTATACATTTGAAATGGAGGAAGTATCTTTTCCTCAACCAATGAGTTATTCTATAATCTGTTCTATGAAAAGTCTTACATAGATCGAATGAGGTGCACAAAAAGAATGACAACATCTTAACTGTGACAACATCTTTTGATTAGTATCTTCAGGGAAAGAAAAATGTTTATCTGTTTTCATGCTATATGCACATTCTTTAAGATTCTGCAATTTTTCAGCTGAGATTTGTTTTGCCATGGAACTTACTATATTTGGCTTTGTGAATTTAGGGACCTTAGTTTTAACAGCTTGTCTGGTGAGATCCCGTCTTCTTTTGAACAACTATCCAAAGTCGATTTTATGTAAGTGGATATTCTTCAGATATCCTTGTTTCTTTCTAGCCATATGCTTATCAATGTTAGGCTTACATTTTTCTCTTCTTTATTCTTCTGGTACATTGCAGGTATTTGACAGGAAACAAACTTGCTGGACCTGTTCCTGGGTGGATTTTATCAAGAAATAAGAATGTGTATGCTGTTTTCTCAACTTAATTCCTATAAACTTGCAATCAGTTCCCAATTGGCAATTGCTGTATAAAAATTTGTTTTTGACCTGCATGCCTTTTGTGCAAATAGTGGCTTATATTGAGTATATTATTGTCAAAGAAGAATCGCAAACAGATAATAAATAGATAGAAGAGATTATTGCCAAGCTTCAAACCCAATCCAGGAAGAAGTTATTATTGTTTTTATTGTCGACTTGCTAAACTTTCGTTTCAATTTGGTCGTTTGTTTGCCTCACAGAGATGCTTCGTATAACAATTTTACATGGGAAACCACAGCACCTATTGAATGTCCGCGTGGAAGTGTGTAAGTTATCTGATAAAATTGGTTAATCTTCATCTGACGTATTTGTTTGCAGTAGTTTCTAACAATAAAACAATTTATCCAGAAACTTGGTGGAGAGCTATTCTGCGCTGGGACAAGAATCGTAAGACCAATGTGCCTATGTCTCATTTGTCTGTTGCAGTGATCCTTCAGAGGAAACTATTGTTTTCTCGAGTTTTCCTGTAACATTTGATATATGATATAGAACTTTTCTAAGCACACTAACGACTTTTTGTTTTGTCTTCTGTATAGCAGAAACAAAGTTCATCCTTGCCTGAAGCATGATTTCCCTTGTTTGGAACCAACAAATAAGCGTAAGTAGAGTTTTATGAGTTCATTTCCTGATTGATAGCAGAACAAAACCTTTGTCTCCTGTCAGATAAATAGGTGGACTTGTAGTGTGAGGTCAGCTGTTGGTAGAAAATATAAAAGTGAAACAACATTGTCATTTATGAGTTTTACACAATTTTGACTAGCAGCCTGAACGGAAGAAAGCTTATGGCTGTTGGATCGATAGAAAAGTATCTTCTTTTGTGAATTGAAAAAGATCTATGTATAATAACTTTTCATTGGCTTAGAATTTATCTAGTTAGGTATATGAAAAAATAAGGGAATTAATCATAACGATATCCAGTTACATAAATTCAGGAATTCTAATACTAAGAATCCAATAACCGTATTACTGTCTTCTGATCTGTCCATATGATTTTCTGCTGAACTTTCATTAAGAATACCATTGTTTGCTGGTGAACAGAACAGTATTCTTTGTATATCAATTGTGGAGGCAAGGAAGTATCGATCAAGAATGGTACAAGCCGCAAAATATATGAAGCCGATTTAGAAGCCAGAGGCGCTTCTATGTATTATTCAAGACATAACTGGGCATTTAGCAGCACAGGAAATTTCATGGACAATGACGTTGATTCTGATGTCTATATCGATACCAATATCTCTGCCCTGCTTAATGTCAAGGCTCCAGAAGTTGAACTATACAAAACTGCACGTGCATCTGCCCTCTCCCTCACATATTATGGATTGTGTCTAATGAATGGAAACTATACTGTCAAGCTCCATTTTGCGGAGATAATATTCACAAATCACAATTCATTCAACAGTCTTGGAGAGCGGATATTTGATGTCTACTTGCAGGTAAATTTCATAGACGGGGAAAAAGAATGAGTGTGAATTTCATGTTTGCTGTTACCAGTGTATTTATTCTGTCTTCTTGAGACAGGAAAATTTGGTGTTGAAGGATTTTAACATTGCAAAAGAAGCTGGTGGGCCGGGGAAGCCCATTGTGAAAACTTTCACTGCAGCTGTGACAAGCCACACGCTGAAGATCCATTTTTACTGGGCAGGAAAGGGGACTACAGGAATTCCCGTTAGAGGGGTTTATGGTCCTCTAATTTCTGCTATATCAGTGGATCCTAGTATGTACCTTTACTCTCTTCAAGTTTACAGTTATCTTGCTCACAGTTGCTTATATGAATCCTATTTACTGAATGCCATAGGGGGCATATATCAAGGCTTATAAAAGGTTTTTAATCTGTTTTGAATGGAATAACCAATTCACACACGGTTAAAATTTCATCTTGTTATGTGCTTTTTTTATTAGAGAGCATAAGGCTTATCATTTTAAGGGTCTGTAACCATCTAATTGTCATACTGCTACTTTTTACTGAGGCATAATTAAGCCATGTTAGTGTATTTACACTGGAACCTAAAAAGGCTGTCATATACCCTTAATTTGCATGATGCATTTACAATGAGGGGGCCTCTTATACGTCCCCGATTCAGTTCCTTAATCTTGTTTGGTAGTGGAAGCATCCGGATTTATACTATGATTTACTAGAAAAGTGTTTCAAATTGCATATGCAAGTCAGACTGGCTTGCCAAAATCGTCAAAAGCCTGGAGATGTCACATTCGTTTTCCTTCTCCATGCAGATTTTACACCTCCTTCGCCTGCCGCTCAACGGAGTAAAATTCATGTTGGCATATTGGCCGGGGCAATAGCTGGATCAGTGTTTCTTTTCCTTCTGATCATTGGTATCTTGTATAAGAGAGGTTGTCTTGGAGAAAAAGTATCTGCTGATAAAGGTAAATAACTATTGGAATTTTACTTTTGAAAGTTCTACCATAATATCATTTACATCCCGTTTCATTTGACCTTCCTATTGGAGGGTTAGCAAAAATATTCTTTGGCCTGGGCATGTCATTCATATTAAATCATTTGACTACAAACTTCTTTTATTGAGACTGTTAACCTACCGCAACTCTCTTCCATTATCCTCCTTTAATAATTTGACCATAATCCTGTTAACTTTGTTTATCAAATCATTTTGAGTTCAGTGGTTGTTTGTCTTGTTTCCAGATACTTTCTAAATACAATTGTCTGTTCTTGGAAACACAACCAATATAATGCTTTTGTACAATATCTTAAGTTAAATGCTAAGCTATATGAATAGTTCGAGCTATTATTTTACTTTTTACCAAAGTATATCATCTCAAATACTTGAAGTTATACTTTACATTCTTTTGGCTCGCTCATCTCATCAATCAGTTTAGGCTTTCAAAATCATTAATGGTCTGAAGAACTTGACCAGGTCCTATATGAACCTCGAAAGAAATATAATAGTGTTATAGCCATTAGCTCCCACTGAGATACTTTCTTCTTTGAACAGAACTTCAAGGACTGGATCTACAAGCTGGACTATTTACTCTCAGACAGATTAAAGCCGCGACAAAGAATTTTGACCCAGCAAATAAGATAGGGGAAGGTGGTTTCGGTTCAGTTTATAAGGTAATCATCTTTCCCATAACATATTAGATCAACCATATATATAACTATAAATATCAGCATCAAAAGCATCATAATGGCATTGTGAACATGCCTCTTAGAAGAGAAAATGAAAGCCTAAAAGTCTATAATTCCAGAGACCTTCAATGGATGTGTAAGCTTTTTCTGTAATAGGAGTCTTCACACTTCTATCACCATATATATTGCTATAGCCAAGTCAAGTGGAATTTACTGATCATTTTTCTTCAATAGAGATGCAGATTTCTTGTTGTTAAGAGTAAAATATGTGGGGTTCATTTCAATCAAGGTGTACTCTCTCCAGTAAATTAGCATGTCACAGCTTATTGTCAATTTGTCATCTTGCTAGCTTAAGTTTACCATAAGCTGCTCAACTGTGAACTGAGCTTTGAATCATGATTCTTTTATACAGGGTCTATTATCTGATGGAACAGTAATCGCAGTGAAGCAACTTTCTTCAAAGTCAAAACAAGGAACTAGAGAATTTTTGAATGAAGTAGGCATGATATCTGCAGTGCAACATCCGAATCTCGTAAAGCTTTATGGATGTTGCATTCAAGGAAATCAATTATTGCTAGTGTACGAGTACATGGAAAATAACTGTGTATCTCGTGCTCTTTTTGGTAAATACTTCTATACTGTGATCAACCAAAATATGTCTGCTGCTTATGCACTTGACATTGTTTATCTTACTGAGCTGATCTATTCTTACTTTTCTTTTCTTTTGTCTTTCTCTTACACTAGGAAAAGGCCCAATCTGCAAAATGAAATTAGACTGGCCGACACGAAGGAAAATTTGCCTAGGAATCGCAAGAGGTTTAGCGTACCTTCATGAGGAGTCAAGCATGAAGATAGTCCACAGAGATATCAAGACCAGTAATATTTTGCTTGACAAGGACTTCAATCCTAAAATATCAGACTTTGGCTTGGCGAAGCTACATGAGGATGATAATACCCATATTAGTACGCGGATTGCAGGAACTGTGTAAGTATGATGAAACTAGTTCCTCTTGTTCCAATACCACTAGAACGACCTTTGGTTGATACATATTCAGATCAAATGGTTTGACATTTAATCCTCTCATGTATTTTGAAACAATCATGGTACTGTTCTCATCACACAGCAATTTTGCAGGTATAATCTGCTAAAAGGTAAAACAAGCCAAGAACTTCTTGCTTACCTAGAGAAAGATAGCTTTTTCCAGATATTAAACAGCCTTTATAGAGTAGTAATATAAAACTTTATTTATTAGTGTAAATCCACCTCTCTTTCCCTACCATGTAACTCCTTGGTTTACTAATTATTAGCACCATGACGTCTCACTTACTTTAATCATTATTTCCCATTTTGGAATTCAAAAGAGCTACAGTATTATTGAACTTAGAAACACCAGATATCTTATTGCTACTTCAAATCTTAAGAAATGTGGAGGTTGCTTATGTCAGAATTCTCTTTAAATTAGCAAGTAACAGTATTAATGACGAGGAACCCAAGATCTGATATGTTGGAACTTCTTGGGTTATTTGATGATGCAGGGGTTACATGGCTCCAGAATATGCAATGCGCGGCTACTTAACTAGTAAAGCAGATATCTACAGCTATGGAGTTGTTGCATTGGAGATTGTTAGTGGGAAAAGCAATACAAATTATAGGCCAGCAGAAGATTGTGTTTATCTTCTTGACTGGGTAACTCTTTTTTCCCTCTTAAGATTGAATGTTTGTGCTCTCATCATCCTTAAAAGGGACCTCCCCTTCTATTTTCATGTAAACCAGAACATCTAGTAATGGCATGTTATTATTTTTCCCTACATCAACTTGTACATTCAGACTCAAAGAACTCTCAAAATTTGCTTAGCATGTTATATTTCCCAGTACATTAACTGTTCTTAATTTTGATCTGTTTGGATTAGGCTTATGTTATGCAAGAGCGCGGGAGTATATTGGAATTGGTTGATCCAGACTTAGATTCCAACTACTCAGCACAAGAAGCAATGGTGGTACTAAATGTTGCACTTTCATGCACTAATGCATCTCCAACACTTAGACCAACAATGTCTCAAGTGGTAAGCATGCTCGAAGGCCAAACTCTCGTTCAAGATGTCCTTTCTGATCCAGGGATTTCAGCAACCGGTTCAGGATTCAGATCGATGAGAAGTCACTTCTGGCAGACTCAAAGCCTGTCAACTGATGGTACGCGTACTGATTCCACTGTCTCAATTGGAGATGGAGAAGAAACTGGTATACTTCAAAGAGTTGAACCTTCTGTACTATCTAATAAGTAAACAAAATGTCCGTTGACACATGTAAGTGTACATATATGAACATTTAAATGTAGAATGAATCATTACTTTGTCCAAAGAGCTGCAGCTTGAATCTTCATACCAGTCTTAAACAACTACTAATAGAATCTTTACTATGTCATGGGAATGAACATAATTTAAGAAACAAAAGAGCCCTTTATTTAGATCAAAGTGTCAACGAAAATCGTACAACAAATAGGCAAACGAATTTATTTGAATTGCGAAACGAATTGATGAAATGAGTTGGACATCTCATCTAAACCTTACTGAAGTGACATATAAAGCAGCTCTTCATCTTTTGTAAGATAGAAAGCTGAATCACTAAGAAAGAAATTCATAAGACATATTATTACTTGTGAGCATGTGATTTTTCACCCACCATATACTCCTACAAAATTCAATAAAATAATTAATTTCACAAATTTTGTTGAATTTTAGTGTTAATTGTGAATTATTTTTTTTGCATTGAATATTCATAATTCTTCCTTTAAAATTGCGTACTTAAGCGCATCATTATTATCACGGAATTATATATTCATTATTTGTAATTAATTGAATAAAATAACAAACGAATGGTGGTTATTTAACATAATGTAGTTTTAATAACTAATTACTAAAAATTAATCATTTTTATTCGATAAATCAAAGATTTAATTAAGAATATAAAATTGGTCGTTTTATTCTTGATTAATCCGTAAATAGATGAAAAATAAGGTTAAAATTAATTATTACATTTTTGGATTAATTAGATTTGAACCTAATTAGATTAACTAGTTTAATTAATCAAGAGAGTTTTAAATAGGACATGGGCCAAGAAATACCCAGGCCCAAGCCCTATCTCTATACACTCAAACGACCCAGCCCAATACACCTCCTACCCGGTCCGGCCCCAGTACCCAAAATGACACCGTTCAAATTAAATCGAAAGATCTCAACCGTTGATCCAACGGTTGAGAACTCATTATCCATTAACTATATATATGTCCAAACACTCACCACCCCCCTCATTTCCATCAAAGTCTAACCCCAACAAACCCTAGCCGCCTCCCCTCCCCTTTGTCTCTCTCTCTTCTGCCTCGACCAAACCCTAGCCGCCCTAGGTTTCTGCCACCGGAACTCGCCTAACGGCGGCGGACCATCTCCAAACCACCCCAACCTTTCACCCTACAACCCTATCCTCATCCTTAACCCCATCCCACCATCAGTTTCCACAAAATCACCCGATTTCATATCTAAGAATCTGAAAAAACCTAAAATGCTACAACGGTCGACTTCGAACGATTCAACGGTTCAGACCTACATGAGTCAGTTGCTCTTGGTAAGAGCAATTGATTCATGTGGGTTTGACTCATTTTCAAACCCTCCGGAGTCCGGCCAAGGTCCGGCTATTTCATTTTTTGCCGGCCAAATCTTTCTTTTACGGGTACCCCTCTCCTTTCTATGTGTTTCGTGTTTTTTTAAGCATGAATAAGCGTAGTTTAATCAGTTTTCTTTTCTTTGTGTCACTGTTTACTTCTGACTTTATCACTGTTTTGATTACTTTCTTTTACCTGTTCATATTTTCTTTTTTTAGTTTAAAACCCCAAATGTATTTATCTTAAGAACTCTTTATCACTGTTTTACGTGATTTAACTGTTTAGACTTTGTATTTTTCTACTTATCGTGTAACCAAGATTAGTATTAGGTTTCAGTTTTCTTTTCTTTGCTGATTTTCAGGCGTCTGTGTGTTTGTGGATTTTTTGTCAAGAAATGAATATGAACGAACTAGTTAATTGAATCCCTGAACTCATATGCTTTTATTGTAGTAGTTGTCTGCTTGTGTATTGATTGAGGTTGTTGTTTGATTTTGATGCCCACGTTATTAGTTGAAATTAGATGATAATCTCCAATTAATCATAAGTTTAGTTTCAACTCTTAGGTTAGATTGACATATTCAAATAACCTAAACTAACTAATTCCCCCTAGGCTCAAGTGAAACTTAAACAGATTTTAATACAAGTAAATTGACCAAGTCTAACAACTTAGTTAATTCTCAACCAAAATCCTAAACAAGTTGAAATCAGTTAATAATTAGAAAGCTAATCAACTAATTAGGCTAAAACTCAGTTCTAAAACAGTGTATGGTCATGGTTCAACCTAGACTTACCAAGCCAAATCAGTTAGCTTAGGTTAGGGAATTAAGTTGATTGACTCACATTAATTAACAAGCTAAACCTAGTTAACTAATAGGAACTTAATCAATTAATCCTTAATTAGTTAACCTAACCTTGGTTAAAGAACAATTAGAAGTCACCTAAGGGACATAACTAGTGTTAGTTAACTAGAGTTAAATAATAACCCAAGCAAGTAACTCTGGTTACCTAATGGTAAATAGGGCTTCAAGGGGTACATTAGGAAATATATATTAGGAAATCAGATTTGCAAGGGTAAAGAGGTCTTTTAATGAGTAAGAAAGTTCTAGAATAGGGGCAGCTGTCCCGAAGATAGGGTTGACAGCTGCCCTATGTACTATTGAGTGCTGTTTTTCAGCTTTGGATAGGGAATATTCAAAAGAATATCCCATTCCCTAATATCGTATAAAATAGACCCTCTTTTTAGAGATAAAGGATTACATTTTTTACACTTTTCTGAGCTGCTGAAAGCATTTTGAAAGCACAGAAAAACCAGAGTATTGTCCATTCATAAACGAAAAAATTTCAAAAAAAAAAAGTATTAGTAGAAAAGCAAAAAGAAATCTGATTTCTTTTGGAATCAAGTTCATAAAGATATGGTCTAGTTTTCAACTTCTGTTTCTTTCCTTTGTATTCTGATTTGGGGAACCATAAACACTCATATCCAAGAATTCTGGGTCAATTCCTGCTGGGCTACTGGGTTTTCTCTGGTTTGCTGTTTGCTGCTGCTGAATCTTCTTTCTTTTGTTGATTATTGTCTATACTTGACCTTTATTTGGTCAAATCCTTTTTTGCTGTTTTACTCTTAAAAAGGTATGTATTAACTCATCTGTTCTCAATGAAATGTTGGACTGGAATCTTCTTTTTCTACTCACAGCTTCAACTAGTTGTTCTTGATAAACGATGTTGTTTCTTCTGCTTTATGTAAAAGTGACTGTATAGATGCTTATTGGCATGATAATGATTTTGTGAATGTGATAGGTACTTTTTTGCTGTTGGTATTTCTTTACTGGAGTATTCTGTTTATTTCAGGCTAAAGGTATATAAATGTAGTTGACACGTGGTTCTACTTTCCCAAAAAAGGGCTGCACTATGGTGTAGAACCTGACCTTCTCTATGGTTAGGTTCTCTTTATAAGTATGCAGAAAATATGCTTTCAATTGAGTCTCTTTGGTCAATAAAGAGATTCAACAAGCAAGTCTCTAGATAGGTTAACATTAGCACTAGGGTGGATGAATTTGACCCATCAATGATCAAATTCACCTCATAATAGTGCACAAAACAGTAGTGTAGATGGCTGAAATTCACCCCTTAAAGGGTATACAACATGTAGTCAAGAAGGGCTGTAGAGTAAAGAATCTGAACCCTTGTATGGTCTGATTCATTCTCTAAAAAGCCAAGAATAGTCAAAATGTTCAAATGAATACTGGTTGAAGTATTGGTATGGTCGTTAGAAATGTCAAGCAAGTTTGTATCTCTGGGTTTGAATTAGAATCTCCCTTATAGTTAGATTCAATCTAAGAAAAAATGCATAAAACATGTTGCCTTTTTTTCTGCTGAATCTGTAATTTCTTATTAAAATCTGGTTGTCCATCTATGTGTGATTATAACAGTAGAATTATCTCTTAGAGGCTTCTGTGATTAATTCTATATCCCTGAAGTCATAATAGAGTCATTCGCTAGCATTAAAGGGCTAGTGAATCTGACCCTTAAATGGTCAAATTCACCCCCATAAGATGCTTATATATGTTGGTTTGGACGACTTAGATCTTATGTCACTATGGGAGCAGCATGTAAAGAGTCGAATCTGATCTCTGTAATGATCAGATTCATTCTTTTACAGTGCATATGAGTTCTGTATGGTCCAGTGAGACTAAAAGTTGAAGAATACAGATCCTAAAAGCATGAAAGTTGCTGGCTTTTCACAGGAGCAGCAACTAATCTTGTTCTTTTTATTTTCTTCTTATTATTAGAATTTGTATATTTAATCAAGAACAATGTAATAGCGTAATTACAACTTTTTTTTTTGTATATACTTTTAGTTGTAATAAGGACTGCACTATACACTTAATTTCAGTTTTATTCATATTTTTTCCTAAAATTCGAATTTACATTCTATCTATTCTGAAAATGACATTAGGCAATGAACGTATGTGAAATCTGTAAAAATACTTCGTTGGATCTCAGAAAATGGTTGTCCCAAAATTTAGTTAGAGTTTCGACATAAATAAAGTCAGTAGATATCTTCAGTCTATTTTGTGTCCTATAAATCTACGAAACAGCAATGTATACATGTGTGAATTTTAAGCCTTTAGAAACATGAGATCAGGTTGTTTTTAAATTGATAAGAATCACTGTCTCAAGAATTAATAAGACTGCCTGTGGTTCGATCTTTTCGCTAGAAATCATAAAAGTTCTGAAAGTAGAATGATTTTGCCTTGCCAATCCATTTCAAATTTAATGAGTATTTTAGATTTATCTTTAGGCCGCCTAAAAAATGAAAAAACCAGAAAATCCTTTGTGTTATGCTCATAAGTGCATGTATGAATGAACATGTATTTTGATTACCATATTTCCTATTTATTCATCAAACTGAAAAGTAAAGATTATTAGGACTTAGTTAGATTTCCTGAACTAGTGACCTCTCTATAAATTAGCCACAATTAGGATTGGCCAAAAGAGTTAAATGATAACTTGGGCTAAATATGGCCATAGCCCAAGATTTGTGTCCTTTAGAATTAAACTTAAACAATCTTTCACATATCCTTTAAGTTGAAAAATACATCATTATGTTGAAATTTGGAAAAGAATCAACTATTATCTCAAATTACCATAAACTACACTCGGGAGTGGCAACTCATGCCCCCGACCCTCACTCCAAACAACTAATAAAATGCATATAGCAACCACGGGTGCATTTCATGTGACGTGATTGCCATGTGTTCAAAAACAACACGTGCACGCCATCGTGACTTGTTTCAAGATAAATTCACAAAAGCGGCTAAAAAGTGAAAAAGGCTAAAAAGCACAATAGGCTTAAAACATGTAAACAATCAGATAATATAGGTCAAATATTAATAGTAAACGACCGTGCTAGAACCATGGAACTCGGGAATGCCTAACACCTTCTCTCGGGTTAACAGAATTCCTTACTCGGAATTCTGGTCGCAGACAAATTAAAACAGAGTCAAAATTTTCTCGGTTTGGGATTTTAAAATAAAACGGTGTCCCGGAGCATCTTCAAAAATCCGGATGACGACTCTGAAAACTAAAATAAATCCCAAATCTGAATAATATCACTTAAAGTGGGAAAACTCTCTTATTACCCTTCATTAATCCGGGGGTGAAAAATGAGGTGTGACATTACTGTTTTGAAATTCCAAAAAAAATATGTTGGATATGTTTTGCCAATATGGTTTTACTAATTCGAAGATTAAATATTGCATGATTATTGGCAAATGACCTTAAGATAGGTTCAACACTGTAATAATTGCGTAGCTTACTAATACCAACCTCATCCTAATAATTGCGTATGATAATTTTGGACATCATCATTTATAGTTCTACTTTTTTTTATCAATTGAAAGAAGTAGTCATTTCACATAATTACATTGGTATAACGAAAAACGTGGCAGCAAACATTGATCGTAATAAACTGAAATCCGTTCATAGAAATATTAACAATATTTTCTCGTTGTTTCTGGAGCGCAGTTGTCAAGATGAAAGAAATTTTAAAAGTGATCGTCACTGGTCTATATTCATTTGCTATAGCGGCTGATCTGCGTGTGTCGCTAATAACTTGGTTCGACTTTTCAATGAGTACTTTATGTTTTCCACCACTTGCTCATCCTTTTGCTGGATAAACTGTCATTTGATGCAATAATCGACTGATGTATTGGATTCTCTATTTGTGTGCAACTCTCAGCATTTGGAACTTCCTTTTACTTACAATTAAACTGCGGAATGATCTTTTGTTAAGATTGACCTGAAAAAAGATTAACAAATTGTACTACTTTAGTATAAATTGGTAACTATTTAGTGTGGTACAATTTCCGTCGGGGCATTTGCATCTATACTCGTTTTTTGTGTTACATTTTAACTTGTGCCCGCTTTGCAAAAAAAAAAAAAGTATACCCGCTTTTTCGCATAACTTCAGCATACGGGGCTGAAGTAGCAAACACAATCACGCAAAACTTCAGCATTCTAGTAGACGGGCCTAAAGTAGCAAGTGTGCTGAAGTTTTTGTTTGTAATTGATGAACTTAAGCATAGTAACTGAAGTTTTGTTCTCTATTTGCTAAAGTTTTTGTTTAACTTGTGCACGTCTTAACGCAAAGCTTTTGTTTGTAATTGCTGAAATTTTTGTTTTTGTAACTGGCGAACTTCAGCTCTAGAACTGAAGTTTTTGTTTTGTAACTGGCGAACTTCAGCTCTAGAGCTGAAGTAGCTGAAGTTTTGTTATCTATTTGCTGAAGTTTTTGTTTAACTTGTGCACGTCTTAACACAAAGCTTTTATTTGTAATTGCTGAAATTTTTGTTTTTGAAACTGGCGTACTTCAGCTCTATAGCTGAAGTTTTTGTTTTGTAACTGGCGAACTTCAGCTCTAGAGCTGGAGTTTTTATTTTTGTAAGTGGCGAACTTCAGCTCTGATAAACATATTTGTGGCAATCATCCCATGAATTGAAGTTCCACAGAAGCACCAACAACAGCAGCAGCAGCAGCAGCGGAAGAAGAAGAAGAAGAAGAAGAAGAAGAAGAAGAAGAAGAAGAAGAAGAAGGAGGAGAAGGAGAAGGAGAAAGAGGGCTGAAATTTTTTAAAAAGTGAGTACAAGTTAAAACTTTAAAGAAAATATAGGTATCGGTTAAATGGAGGCGACCAAATAAGGCGCTCCGTGTAANGAGGAGGAGGAGGAGGAGGAGAAAGGGGCTGAAGTTAATTAAAAATGGGTATAAATTAAAAGTTTAAAAAAAAATAAGTATAAGTTAAATGGGGGCGACCAAATAGGGTGCTCCGTGTAATTTTTACGTTTCCGTCTATGTGGAAAACTAGTGATGTTATGCCCGAGCTATGCTCGGGCCCAATGGCTATGTGAACAATTTAAGTCTAATTATATATTTTAATTTAACTGTTTCTCTGTCAATTATTAATGGTAATACCGTCGTGGTATTATTTATTTACTTATTTTTGATATTTTAAAAGGACCTAAAAGTTGGCTATATTCACCTAATAGTATGAGACAATTTAAGTGATAGAACACTTTTAGCTCAAGCCTTCGAAAATTTTCTATGTTATCCGATTTCCAAATTTTTGTGCCAAAGTAATGATTGTTATCAGCTCTTGAAATGATGCATATTCAACTACACCGAAGTAGAAAGCTCGAATATAATTGGAGTAAATAACTCTTTTTACACCAGTGATCTGATCCCCTATGAAGTAGTATATGAACGACAGTATAAGTTTCGAGCTGTAATCAAGAAATTGAAAAATATCACCTACAACCTTTTTTTATGGTACTGTTAAATGTTGGAGTGTAATTTTAGTTTTATTATTAAAAGATCACTTAAAATCTTTAAATAAGATAAGAGTGTCATAGTTTTGTTGGAATATGAAATGTAAAATGTCATTGTTAGATAAAAGGTAATTCTTGTATATTAGTATAATTGCTTATAGTTTTCTCAAACACAACTACACAAATTATTCATCATTATTTTCATCAATCTTTTTTAAAATAATGAACACTTTATTTTGTTCTAACTTTTTATGCCAATTAACTATAAAAAGAATTGTATGTTCTAATTAGATCATTTTAATAGTTAGTTTATGCACTTAGAAAATTTATTTATTGATTCTCGATATATACTTCTTCTGTCTCATATTAACTATCATGATTCTCTTGTACACGCCTCTTAAGAGGGTTAATTAGGATAAGATTTTGATTGATTTACCCTCATTCGTGTCTCAATATTTAATCTTTCTTCATTGATATTAGTAACCACGACTGATAATATGAGACAGAAGTAATATAATATTATCTTGCTTTCTGTGAACACGTGATATTAACTTGAAATAATGATAATTTGCCTTAGGAAATAAAGTTAGATAATCAATGCAATTTGGCTTGGATTGCTAGCAGCAAAATTACTACTTTTGTATCTGCAAATATATTACACCACTCAAGAGAAGTACAAATTATTACTCCAACCCTCTCATTTTAGTATCACTATTTTTATTTTGAATACATTGTAAAAAGAATGATATATTTTGTATATAAAAATAAATAATCTTCAATGTCTTAATTTATTCTTAATGATATGATTTTATAGCTATAGAATTATTATGGTATATTTTAAATCATAAGTTATAAAAAAGTATCACATAGTCAAAGTAGGAGATTAAATAAAAAATCAAATTTAAGTTAAAAAATGAGCTCCCTTTTTTGTATAATGTGTATGATAGGGTATTTACTTTCAAGAAGAAGAAATTATATCACATGTGCCAAAAAGTAAATTGGAGCTGACACTTGTGTGAGCATGTCACATTCACGTGACATCATCAGCTATGATACCTTTTTGGAATTTGAATGAAAGCTCATCAATTTGTTGGATTTACGAAGGTGTACATGCATATTTATTGTAAAAAAAATACAAAAACAGGGGCAAAATGAGACTTACAAAAGGGACTGCAACTCTTTTTATTACCGGTACAAGGAAGCGATATGAATAGAGGAAATAGTCCTGACTTTTTCGTGAACAGAGCCAAAAGTCAAGTCTTTAGACAACACAATGCAATACAGCTCACCAAAAAAGAACTCAAAATTCCAAAAATACCCTTAAAATAGATGTTAATTCAAGGAGACACACACGGAGACCATGAGGTGCTTTGCTTTCCTTTATGTATAGACTATAAAATTATTATGGTATATTTCAAATAATAAGTTATAAAAAAGTGTCACATAGTCAAAGTAGGAGATTAGATTAATTTTAATATACAATCAATAAAATAAAAATCAAATATAAGTCAGAAAAATGAGCTCTCTTGTTTGTATAATGTGTATGATGGAGTATTTACTTTCAAGAAGAATAAATTTATATCACATGTGCCACAAAAGTAAATTGGAGCTGACACTTGTGAGAGCATGCCACTTTCATGTGACATCAACAACTATGATACCTTTTTGGGATTTGAATGAAAGCTCATCTGTTTGTCGGATTTACGAAAGTGTACATACATATTCATTGTAAAAAAGTGCAAAAGTAGGGGCAAAATGAGATTTGCAAAAAGGATTACAACTCTCCCATTACGGTACAAGGACGCGATGCGAATAGAGGAAATAGTCCTGGCTTTTTCATGAACAGAGCTAAAAGTGAACTCTTTAAACCACACAATGCAATACAACTCACCAAAAATGGACAAAATTTCAAAAATACCCTTAAAATACATGTTAATTCAAGGAGGCACACACGACGACTTTGAGGTGCTTTGCTTTCCTTTATGTATAGATTATAAAATTATTATGGTATATTTCAAATCATAAGTTATAAAAAAGTATCACATAGTCAAAGTAGGAGATTAGATTAATTTTATTATACAATCAATAAAAGAAAAATATAATTTAAGTCAGAAAAATGAGCTCTTTTTTTTTGTATAATGTCTATGATGAAGTATTTACTTTCAAGAAAAATAAATTTATATCACATGTGTCAAAAAGTAAGTTGGAGCTAACACTTGCGAGATCATGGCACCTTAATGTGACATCAGTAGCTATGATACCTTTTTGGGCTTCGAATGAAGGCCCATTTGTCTGTTGGATTTATGAAGGTGTACATGCATACTTATTGTAAAAAAGTTCAAAAGCATGGGCAAAATGAGACTTGCAAAAAGGATTGCAACTCTTTCCATTACCGGTACAAGGACGCGATGGGAAGAGAGGAAATAGTCCTGGCTTTTTCGTGAACAGAGCTAAAAGTCAACTAACTCAAAATTTCAAAAATACCCTTAAAATACATGTTAAATCAAGGAGGCACACACGACGATCATGAGGTGCTTTCAGTCCAAGCGCTATGTCACGACCCAAAATCCATTAAAGTCGTGATGGTGCCGGACCCTACCGTCAGGCAAGCCAATACATAATAATTAATAAATCTTTATTTTAAAATTCTTGAAGTCATTCCTTTTTCATTTTCTTAAATAATAAATAGTGAACTTTCACTAAGTAAACAATAACATCTTTAGCAAATTTAAATAGTGAATAAATCCCATAATTATCCCAGAACTCGATGTCATAAGTGCATGGGCAATTATCTAAGAATTATACATGTACTACAACACTTGCCCGGAATACAAACTGGACAAGAAATTTAAAATAAATACAATATATCTGAGGAAGACTCTGCCGGCTGCGGGTCGTCTCAGGATGGTGCAACTCGTCTAAGTCTCCAAGTCAGTCACATCACTGCGTCAAGCATGGCCACTATCTATGAATGTACCTGTGCAATAAAAATGCACAACAAGTGTAGCACGAGTACGAAAACAACGTGTACTCAATAAGTATCCCGCCTAACCTCGAAGAGGTAGTGACGAGATGTCGAATTTGTCACTTGCTAGAGGTCAATTTAATGCAATCAAGATTGACACTAGGCATGAATATCATAGGCAATTTAATATGTTGTGAAGGAAATAACGACTTCTTTCACATTTAAGATTTCAAATCTTCGTTATCTCAATTGACAATTTATAATTCCTAGGCCATTAAACAGGAATAAATCACAGAAAGTACGCTGCAATTATCATGCGCAAGAAATGCCGAGGGTCGAACGGCGCGAACCAACAATAATAAAATGTGCACTGTCGAAGGGTCGAATGGCTCGAACCATAGATGCATCTATTATCCCGCTCGCGAATCGATCATGCGATGTGATCATATATAAGTAATAGAGTTACCCTGCTCGCGAATCATACATGCGACTCAGGTACTCATATATACAGATATTCACACAATAACTTCACATTTTATCAGGAAAACAATTACTCAAGGAAGTGATAAAATTCTCTTTTAATGGACACAAAGATGGTATTTCAATCCTTTCTGAAAATTCATTTTTCAAGTTCGATAAGGTTTTAAATATTACAAATTTATCAGTAAGGTTACAAGTACGACAATTAAAACATGCTTTATCAGGAAAACCATTACCCCAGAAAAAAAAACAATTCTCTCTCTAGTTGATTAAGGAAAATAAACTTCAACCTTCTTAGGTATTCAGTTACTAATTCGATAGTATTAACCGTGTAATCTCATTAGCAAAATTACAAGTACAACAACTAAGGCATGCTAGTGGGTCCTAGACTACCCAGACACAAGCATGATAGTAGCTACGCACGAACTCCCGTCACCTCGTGCGTACGTATCCCCCGCAAATAGTAGCACATATTCGATTAGTTCACCTATAGGTACAATTCCCCCTCGCAAGGTTAGAAAGGAGACTTACCTCGCTCCGAAATTCCATAACCGGCTTCCAAGCCCTTCCGATGACTCGAATCAATGCACAACGCTCCAAAACTATCCAAATAAAGGCAAACCAATGAAAATATACTCTAATACTTGTACCAAGTCAATTTATATAAATTCCCAACTCCGCTAGAAGAATTGACAAAATTGCCCTCGGGCCCACGTGCCCGAATTCCTAAATTTTTCGAAGATAAAGATTACCCATGAATTTACTAACTCCAATATATAATTAACTCTTAATTTCATTCTCACATTCGTGGTCAAAATCCAAGAATGCAAGTTCTAGTTTTTTCTTCAAAATTCTCAAGTTTTCCACAAATTTTCATGTTCAAATCCATGTATAAACCTTGTTTTTACCTTGGAATGGGTAGTAACAACTTACCTTGACATAGATGACGAAAATCCTCACTTGAAGCTCTCCAAAAATCGCCCAAACAAGAGAAAAATAAGAAGAAATGGCCAAAACTCATTTTAAAATACTTCACTGCCCAGAAATGGCCTTCATCGCGAACGCGTCTGTGCACCTGCATTCGCGAAGTCCAGAAACTCAGGCCCACAATTTTACTCTTCGCGTTCGCATACCTATGAACGCGTTCGCATAGCTTCCTCGAGCCAACACTCCGTGTTCCGGTCCTCTCCCCGCGTTCACATAGGCCAAACGACCCTTGGCCTAGATCCCAGGTTCCTTCTACGCGTTCGCATACCAAGCCCCGTGTTCGCACTCCCTTCACCGCATTCGCATAAGCCAACCCAGCAGCCCTCCAAATTTTCCTTCTTCGCGAATGCATGAGGCCCTCCGCTTTGCGAAGAACAACATCGACACCAGCAAACCAGCAACAACAAATCACCCAAAATTGACCCGAAACCACCCCGAAACACACCCGAGGCCCCCGGGACCCTGTCCAATCATATGACTCAGTCTCATAACATCCCATAGACCTGCTCGAGGCCTCAAATCACATCAAACAACGCCAAAACCAAGAATCTCTCTCCAATTCAAGCTTTATGAACTTTGAAATTTCAAACTTCTACATCCGATGCCGAAACCTATCAAATCACGTCCGATTGACCCTAAATTTTGCACAAAAGTCACATTCAACATTACAGAACTGCTCCAACTTTCGGAATCACATTCCGAATCTGATATCAAAATTTTCACTTCCAGTCAGACTTCTCAAAACCTTAAAATTTCTATCTTTAGCCAAATGACTTCAAAATAACCTACGGCCTCCGAATTCACTTCTGATCGTGCTCTCAACTCCAGAATCACCATACAGAGATATTCCCAAACTCGGAATCCCAAACAGACATTAATATCACGGGAATTCACTTCAACCCCGACTTATGAAATTTCTTCTAAAATGCTGACTTCTACAATATGCGCCGAAACTCTCCCGGGTCGTCCAAAATCTGTTACGAACATACGCCCAAGTCCGAAATCATCATACAAACATGCTGGAACCTTCAAATCCTGATTCTGAGGTTGTTTACTCAAAAATCCTCTTAGTCAATTCTTCCAACTTAAGGCTTCCAAAATGTGAATTTTCCTTCCAATTCGACTCCGAACTTCCCGAAATTCAATTCCAACCGCACTACAAGTCATAATACCTGAAATGAAGCTGCTCATGCCCTCAAACTACCGAACGTCGTGTTAGATCTCAAAATGACCGATCGGGTCGTTACACGCTATATCAATGCCCATCATAGCAGAATCAATGAAAGATGCTGCGACGTGCAACCCGATCTCATAAATGTCCTTACAAATCAAGACCTCGACCTCACTCAGTCATAAATCTCTCCAGTCTCTCCGGCTCTCAGAAATCAAAGTAATCAGCCCAAACAACATTGATATGATGCATCAAATAGAGTAACAGAGACAGAGCTATGATGTAAAAAATGCATGAACATGACTGAGTAATATTATCAACCCAAAATAGTGAGTGGACAGCAAGAAAAGACCTCTAAGGGTCCAGACAGTACTGGCATAAGGCCTAAACATGGCATCTAGCATGATTTACGGTAAATCTTTCTAAAACACATAAGGAGCATATAGCTACAACATGATATTCAACTTACAGTTGCTACGGGACGGACCAAGTCACAATCCCCAACGGTGCATGCCCACACGCTCGTAACCTAGCATGTGCATAAACTCCAAATAATCACATGGAAACAATCCGGGGTTTCAGACCCTCAGGACTAGATTAACAACTGTTACTTACCTCAAACCGAGCAAATCTCTACTCAGCGATGCACTTGACTCTCGATTCGGCCTCCAAATGCTCCGAATCTAGTCAACACCAGTACAATACCATCAATATATGCTAAAGGAATAAATTCCACCAGAAAAACTACCAAATTAGACTCAAAACCCAAAATTGGCTCAAATCCGGCCCCCGGGCCCATGTCTCAAAATTCGACAAAAGTCACAAAACTTGAAAGCTTACTCACTCATGAGTGTACCTATACAAAATTTATCAAAATCTGACATCATTTGGTCCCTCAAATCCTCAAATTACACTCTCCAAAATCCCAAGCCCTAACCCTCTATTTTCACTCCTAAATCTCACTAATTAGATGAGAAAACAACGGAAAAACACCATAGCTAGGGGTAATAAAGCTCAAGTAACTTACCTCAGCGAATACCCTTGAATCCCCTTCAAAAATCACCCCAAAAGCTCCAAGGTCCGACTTGAAAATGGTGGAAATGAGCAACAATCACGAAGTCCCCTTTTTATACCTTCTTCCCAGTGAATCGACACATGCGGTCCACTTTCATGTTTATGCGACACCGCACCTGTGGAATATCCATTGCAGGTGCAGAGCTCACATAAAATCCTAAGTTCCGCATTTGCGGCCAAATCTCGCACCTGCGCATCTTCCTCCGCTTCTGCGCAACTGACCAAACTCTTCCATTCCGCATCTGTGCCCCAGGCTCGCACCCGCGAGCTCGCATATGTGACCCCCTTGTCGCACCTGCGGATCCAGTCCAACTCCATCATGCCCGCATCTGCGGCCTCCCAACCTCTTATGCGGCCTCACACTTGCGGCTCCCCGTCCGCAGGTGCGGAAAACACCATCATCCATAAAAAACCAGCAGAATCAGTTATCACTCAAAGGCCATAATTGATCTGTTAACCACCCAAAACTCACCCGAGGCCTACCAACAAGTCATATAAACTCATACGAACTTAGTCAAACTTCGAATCACTTAAAACAACATCAAAACACCAAATTACCCTCGGATTCAAGCCTAAGAACTTCTAAACTTGCAAATTTCGCAAACGACGCCAAAACCTACCAAACCACGTTCGAATGACCTCAAATTTTACATACACGTAAAAAATGATACCACGAACCTACTCCAACTTCCGGAAGTCCATTCCGACCCGATATCAAATTTTCTACTGCCGACCAAAATTTCCAAATTTCCAACTTTCGCCAATTCAAGCGTAATTCTAGTACGGACCTCTAAATCACATTTCGGACGTGCTCCTAAGTCCAAAATTACTTAACGGAGCTAACAGAATCATCAAAATTCAAATTCGATATCATTTACACATAAGTTAATATCCGGTTGACTTTTCGAGCTTAAGCTTCTAAATAAGAGACTAAATATCTCAATTCACTCCAAACCCACTCCGGACCCGAACCAAGTAGCCCGATATATCATAATATAGCTGAAAAGCACAAAAGGAAGAAGAAATGGGGGAAATGAGCTCGAAACGACCAGCTAGGTCGTTACACCAACCATACTAGTTTCACTCAAATCCGACTCCGAATCGATGTTCAAAACCCAAAAATTCACTTTATGAAATTTTAGACAAAAACCTAAAATTTCACTTTGAAATCATCAATCAAATGTAAAAAACGAAGATGGATTCATGAAATATAACTAAAATCGAGTATAGAACACTTACCCCAATCCATATGGTGAAAATGGGGCTATAATTATCGAAACGACCGGCTGGGTCGTTACACCAACCATACTAGTTTCACTTAAATCCGACTCCGAATCGATGTTCAAAACACAAAAATTCACTTTATAAAATTTAAACAAAATCCTAAAATTTCACTTTGAAATCATCAATCAAATGCTAAAAAACGAAGATGGATTCATGAAATATAACTAAAATCGAGTATAGAACACTTACCCCAATCCATATGATGAAAATCGCCTCCAAAAATTGTCCAAATCCAAATGAACAAACCTTCGATATTAACTATTTTTGCCCAGCTGTTCTGCCTCGTTTTGTATGCCAAACAATCCCGAAACTTGCTTTTGATGTCTCTAATGGATTTCTTGTGAAATTTCAATCAAGTTAGGCTTTTGAATTACTCCATTTAACCTTATAATGAAGGATATATGTTGGTTTTAATATTTGGAAATATTGCAGAGTTTTAAATTCGAAGTCAGTGGCAATTTCGTAATTAATCTGAAAAATCTAGCAACTCAATTCTTAGTAAAATGACCATAGAATCCTCATACGATGTCCACATTAGACGACTCTTTTTGCTACGGATCTGTAATTACGATACAGATCTAATGGTTCAATCAAAACATAAATTGGAGCTAATTTATTCAATGTGGTACCATTTATGCTTGAAGAAACAACGTCGAAACATAAGAAAAACGAGCGCAACACAACCCAAACCTATCTTAAAATCACCAGAGCCCCTCGGGACTCCATACGAACATACCAACAAGTCCCATAGCATAATACAGACTTACTTGAGGCCTCAAATAATGCATAACAATATCGAAACGATGAAACAAGCCTCAAATCAAACTTAATAAACTTTTGATTCCGAAAAACTCGCACCGAAACATATTAAATCAACTCGGAATGAATTCAAAATTTTCACACAAGTCCTAATATATCATACGGAGCTACTAGTGCCCCCGAACTACCGAGCGAAGTGCAAATGCTCAAAACAATAGATCGAGTCGTTACATCTTTTTTTTTTGGAATAATGTCTATGATAGAGTATTTACTTTCAAGAAGAATAAATTTATATCACATGTTCCAAAAAGTAAGTTGGAGCTGACACTTGTGAGAGCATGTCACCTTCACATGACATCATATATGATACCTTTTTGGGCTCTGAATGAAGGCTCATCTGTCTGTTGTATTTACGAAGGTGTACATGCATATTTATTGTAAAATAAGTGCAAAAGCATGAGCAAAATGAGTCTTTCAAAAAGGATTCTCCTTCCATTACCGGTACAAGGACACGATGGGAATAGAGGAAATAGTCCTGGATTTTTCGTGAAGAGAGCTAAAAGTCAATCTTTAGACCACACAATGTTACAGAGCTTACCAAAAATGGACTCAAAATTCCAGAAATACTCTATAATACATGTTAATTCAAGGAGGCACACACGACGACCATGAGGTGCTTTGCTTTCCTTTATGTATAGATTATAAAATTATTACGGTATATTTCAAACCATAAGTTATAAAAAAGTATCACATAGTCAAAGAAGAATATTAAATTAATTTTAATATAAAATTAATAAAAGAAATCAAATTTAAGTCAGTAAAATAAGCTCCCTTTTTTGTATAATGTGTATGATGGAGTATTTAGTTTCAAGAAAAATAAATTTATATCACATGTGGCAAAAAGTAAGTTAGGGCTGACACTTGTGAGAGCATGCAACCTTCACGTGACATCAGCAACTATGATACCTTTTTGGGCTTTCAATGAAGGCTCATCTGTCTGTTGGATTTTGCGAAGGTGTACATGTATTTTTATTGTAAAAAAGTGCAAAAGTAGGGGCAAAATGAGATTTGCAAAAAGGATTGCAACTCTTTCCATTACTAGTACATGGACGCGATGGGAATAGACGAAATAGTACTGGTTTTTTCGTGAACAGAGGTAAAAGTCGAATATTTAGACCACACAATACAATATAGCTCACCAAAAAGAACTCAAAATTTCAAAAATACCCTTAAAATACATGTTAATTTAAGGAGGCACACACGGCGATCTTGAGGTGCTTTGCTTTCCTTTATGTATAGATTATAAAATTATTATGGTATATTTCAAATCATAAGGTATAAAAAAGTATTACACAGTCAAAGCAAGATATTAGATTAATTTTAATATACAATCAATAAAAGAAAAATCAAATTTATGTCAGTAAAATGAGCTTCCTTTTTTGTATAATGTGTATGATGGAGTATTTACTTTCAAGAAGAATAAATTTATATCACATGTGCCAAAAAGTAAGTAGGAGCTGACACTTGTGAGAGCATGTCACTTTCACGTGACATCATCAGCTATGATACATTTTTTGGATTTGAATGAAGGCCCATATGTCTGCTGGATTTACCAAGGTGTACATGCATAATTATTGTAAAAAGGTGCAAACGCATAGGAGCAATGAGACTTGAAAAAAGGATTGCAACTTTTTTCATTACCGGTACAAGTATGCCATATGAATAGTGAAAATAATCGTGGCTTTTCGTGAACAGAGCTAAAAGTCAACTCTTTAAACCACACAACACATACAGCCACCAAAAAATGACTCAAAATTCTAAAAATACCCTTAAAATACATGTTAATTGAAGGAGGCACACACGGCGACCATGATGTGCTTTGCTTTCCTTTATGTATAGATTATAAAATTATTATGGTATATCTCAAATCATAAGTTATAAAAAAGTATCACATAGTCAAAGTAGGAGATTAGATTAATTTTAATATACAATCAATAAAAGAAAAATCAAATTTAATATAGAAAAATAAGCTCCATTTTTTGTATAATGTGTATGATGGAGTATTTGCTTTCAAGAAGAATAAATTTATATCACATGTGTCAAAAAGTAAGTTGGAGCCGACACTTGTGAGAGCATGTCACCTTCATGTGACATGAGCAGCAATGATACCTTTTTGGGCTTTGAATGAAGGTTCATCTGTCTGTTGGATTTACGACGGTGTAAAAGCATATTTATCGTAAAAGTATGCAAAATCAGGGGTAAAATGAGACTTGTAAAAAGATTGCAACTCTTTCCATTACCGGTACAAGGACGCGATGGAAATAGAGGAAATAGTCTTGATTTTTCGTGAACAGAGCTAAAATCCAACTCTTTATACCACACAATGCAATACAACTCACCAAAAAAGAACTCAAAATTCCAAAAATACATGTTAATTCAAGGAGGCACACACGACGACCATGAGGTGCTTTGATTTCCTTTATGTATAGATATAACGACCCGAGCGGTCGTTTTGAGAATTTTTTACACTTAGCTCGGTAGTTTGTGGGCACGAGTATCTCTATATGTATTATAACTTATGCGGATCGTCGGTTTTGAGTTTCAGGTTGTATGGAATCAGTTTGGAAGAATGAGCTCATTGTTAAAGCTTTAAGTTGAAAGAGTTGACTACGTTTGACTTTTCGAGAATTTGACCCCGAAATGGAGTTTTGTTAGTTCCGTTAGGTCCGTATGGTGATTTTCGACTCGGGCGTATTTTCGGATTTGTATTTGGATGTTTCTAGAAGGGTTTCGGCACAAATTGGCAAAAATTAGAAATTTGTAGGCTTGGAAAGTTCATAAGTTTGACCGGAAGTTGACTTTGAGGATGTCGGATTTGGATTTTGGTTTCAGGAATTGGAATAGCTTCGTCATATTTTGAGTTCATTCGGGGATGGTTTGATATGTTTCGGCGCGTGTTTCGGAAATTTGAAAGTTCAAAGTTCATAGATTTCGATTTGAGGTGTGATTCGTCATTTTGATATTTTTATGTGTGTTTTGAATCCTCGAGTAGGTTCATGTTATGTTATTTGACTTGTAGGTATGATTAGATCGGGTCCCGAGGGGCTCGGGCGTGTTTCGAATTGAGTTCAGATAATTTTTTCAATATTGTAGCTGCTGGTTCTGGTGTTCCGCACCTGCGATTAGTATTGCACAGGTGCAATGGCCGCAAAAGCGACAAAGGCATCGCAGATGCGAGATGAGAGCTGGATGAGGAGGCCTGTGGAAACGGAGAAAAGGGCGCAGGTGCAGATGCGCAGGTGCGTCGAGTGGAAGCGTAGGTGCGAGTGTCTTTGCAGATGCGGAGTTTGATACCGCAAGTGTGGGGTTGCTGGGTAAGGACATTTTTTGCATATGTGATGTTTTCCGCAAAAGCGATGGTCACAGGTGCGAGAAGTGTCCGCAAATGCAGAAATCGCTGGGCAGAACCTATAATTCGAGGTCTGTGGTTTCTATCTTCATTTTTGGATTATGGAGCTCAGATTGAGCGACTTTGGAGAAGATATTTTTCGCACAACTTTGGATAAGTGTTCTCTACTCATTTTTGATCTTATACCACGAATCTACCTTCGTTTTTGCTAATTGGATTGTGAATTTTATAGAGGAAATTGGGGGTTTTGGCCTAAAGTTTCATAGTATGAATTTCTGAGTTTTGAACATCGAATTGGATTCGGATTTGAGTGAAACTAGTATGGTTGGATTCATAATTGAATGCGTTGTCGGATTGTGTGAGTTTTGTCGGGTTCCGAGGTGCGGGCCTGGGTTGAGCTTTTTGGCTGATTTCGAGTTTTGATTCAAGATTTGACCTTTTTTGATTGGATTGGTTCCTTTAGCATTGATTGATGTATTTGAGTTTTTTTTGGTTAGTTTTGAGCCGTTCGAAGGTCAAAACATGCAAGATGGCATTTTTGGAGAATCGCTAGGCTTGCTCGGTATTGGAGTTGGCTTGTTCGAGGTAAGTAACTCTTCTAAACTTAGTGTTAAGGGTCTGAAACCCCGCATTATGTTTTATATGATTGGTATTGAGGTGACGCACATGCTACGCGACGGGTGTGTGGGCGTGCACCATGCGAATTGGGACTCTGTTATTCCTATGTGTAACGACCCGACCGGCCATTTTGTATTCTAGAACCCCGTGCCCCTAAATGAGACTTCCCGTATTTGCTTTTACTGATTTATAACTTGAAGGGATGGTTGGTTCGCGATTTGGAGGAGTTTGGGGTGGTATAGGAATACTTAGTTCCTTAAGGTTGGCCTTAAAGACAAAGTTTGACTTCGGTCAACCTTTCTAGTAAACGACCCCAGAATCGAGATTTGAAAGTTCCAGTAGGTTCGTATAATGATTTCGGACTTGGGCGTATGTTTGGAACGGGTTTTGGATGACCCAGGAGCGTTTCAGCGCCAAATAGTGAAATATGATTCCTTAAGTTTAAAAATTGAGGTTTGGAACGTGTTTTTTTGTTATCGAGGTCCGAACGGAATTTGGAGATTGGGAATAGTTCCATCATGTCATTTATGACTTGCTCGCAAAATATTTGGTGTCATTCAGAGTAGTATAGGTATGTTTCGACATGTTGAAAGTGAATTCAAGAACTTGAAGTTCAAAGTTTGATTCAATTTGGTTTTAGGGTATGATTCTTAGATTTAGCGTTGTTTCAGACGTTCCGAAGGCTCGAGCAAGTCCATATTATGATTTAGAACTTGTTGGTATATTTTGACGGGGCCTCGGGTGGGCCCGGATGCCATTAGAACATCGCGCGAGGCAAACCAAGTTCTAAAAAAGGCTGCTGGTGCATCAGATCTGGTGCGATCGCACCTGCGAAGGACCAGTCGCAGGTGAGAGACCGCAGGAGCGGTCGAAGCCTTTCAGGTGTGGCCTTAGAGGGGCTGCCCAATTTCCGCAGGAGCGGGCCTTTTCCCGCAGAAGCAGAACCGTAGGTTCGCGCTCCATTCCGCAGGTGCGACCCCTGGCCTTCTCCTCCTCTTCTGTAGGTGCGGGCGCTGGCTCGCAGATGCGAGACTGCAGGTGCGGTTCTCGAGCTGCAGGTGCAAAAGTCCTGGAGGCAGTGAAGTTGTTTTAAGTGCGGGATTTAGATATTTTAGGCCATTTTCTTCATCTTTGGACGATTTGGGGAGCTTTCAAAAGGGAGATTCGACCTAGCATCGTGAGGTAAGTTAATTCCTACTTAAAAGTGATATTTATACTTGAGTTTTGGGTAGATTAACACACCAAAACTTTTGGAAATCATGGTTTAGAGTAAAAACTTAGGGTTTTGAGAAAACTAAGTTTTAAACAAGAAATTTGTTATGGAATCATGCAAAAACTATATAATATTGATCCTTAGGTTATGGGTAACTATTTCCCTTGGAAATTTTCGGAATCCGAGCATGTGGGCCTGGGGGTATATTTTAGGATTTTGCAAACTAGGTTGGGATAACCATTTAAATAGGAGAATTGTGGACTTTTGAACATAGATTGATTTATTTATATAATGTTTGGCTAGTTTCAAGATCTTGGGCGGCGAATTTGGAGATTCGGGCGCATTCTTGACCTGGGAAGTAGGTTTAAAACGAGGTAAGTCTCCTTTCTAACCTTGTAAGATGGAATTGTCTCCATAGGTGAAATAACAAATTATATGCTACTATTTGCGGGGGGCTACGAACACAGAAAGTGACGAGAGTTCGTGCGTAGCTACTATTATGTTTATGTCGGGGGAGTTTAGGATCAACAAGCATGCTCTACGTGCCGTATCTTGTAATCAAAATGATAATTTTAGAATTTCTTGGCATCATCGAATTACTTAAATGGATATCTAATAAGGTCACCTATCATTATTTAATTTATTGGTTTTTCCTTGGAAGAACATTCCCAAATAAACCCCTGATTTTTCTACTGAATGTGTGTATATATATGAGTACCTGAGTCACATGTATAATTTGCGAGCGGGGTAACTCTATTATTTATTTTGACCACGTCACATGTACGATTCGCGATCGGGGGTAATAGATGCATCTATGGTTCGTGCCGTTCGACCCATCGACAGTGCACCTTTATTATTTCTTTCGACCGGTCATACGTTTGCGACAATGTTATGTACTTGATAATTGTTTAGTATTTCTATGGTTGTTTAACTGTTAATTACTTGTCACGCCCCAAAATCAAGGGACGCGACAGGCGCCCAACCGGATGATCCCGGTCAAGCGGACCTGGATTTCCTTTCCTGCCCAACGCGTTACCCCGTGTTTACAATATACATTATTCCACATGAATTAACAATTTAGAGTTTAAGCATGAATCCACTACTTGAGTTCATTTCATCCTTTATCATTTCAACATTTGATAATGTCTACAACCCACATCATGTCTATGGAGCCTCTAAGAGTACTAAGGGTTTACACAATACTTGCTGACAATAAGGCCCCGACTATACCTTAAAAGACATAACATATACAAAAGATATGATATAGACTACACACGACCCCGAGAGGAAGAGGGGCTCACCGGATCTGCTGAAGGTACGAAGGGGAAACACCACTATCGGCGGTCTGAGCTACCTGCTGTAGAACCTCCTACATCCATATAAAAGATGTAGCGCCCCGACAAAAGGGACGTTAGTACCGTTGAATAGTACTAGTATGCATGAACAATGTTTATTCCAAGTAGAATCAAACAGTACACCATTGGAAGACAGTCAGGGTAACCACACAAGTACCACACAGATATACAGAAAGTTACAAATGAGGATTCCACAATTACTCATTTGAATTATTCATCTGTTGCGGCGCACAACCCGATCTCGCCGTATATTCACATTTCACCCTTATTACCTCTCCACCCTTATTACTTCGTGTTGCGGTGCGCAACCCGATCCCACCGTACAATCGCACTTCACCCTTATTACTACTCCACCTTTATTACTTTGTGTTGCGGCGCTCAACCCGATCCCACCGTATAATCACATTTGATAGCAACAATAACCAACAATTATATTAAAGGGATATTCATCATCAAGGACATAAGTTCATATCAACCAACAACTATATGAAGTCAAGGCACAATAATCCTTACCAAACAGTAATTCATATATGGTGTTGCCATCATTATTTAACTCAATTAAATCAATCCACAATTTCTTTTCATCATTTTCCACACTCGGCCCTTAACAATTAGATACCTTCCCACATTAGAGTACGTTAACATTCTTTCATTTAGTAGCACATACTGCCATATTGACATATTCAAACATTTAATGAACCTTACACATGATAGGATACGCATATAAATAATCACCCTTCACAATCGCAAATAGCATGGTAAACGACTAAGAAATCAAAGAATTAAATCTTAAACTTCGACACAGCAGGACAATCAATTCACATATACTCAAGCAAGAATTTTCATACCGTGTGCTCGGACATCAACAAGGTGACTCTACAAAGATTAAAGTCAGCAATACATACCTTGAATCGGAATTCCCCTTTAATTTTCTACCACAATTCACCGGACCTTCTAGCACCTTCAATCTAGTTCACAATATGGCATAATTGAACTTAGAATTAGGAATATTGATCATGTCTTGAACTCACTTGAGCATTCTATCAAACACTAGGTGTTCCTTTAGATTAAATGGCCTCTTTTTAGTGAAAGATTACTCTAACCCATTTCCTTTTACTAGATTATGACTAGTTGGTTACATGCATGCAAGAATCCTACCCCCATCTTCATGAACTCACCTAAACATGTTTCATTTTAACAAAATCTGGAAATTTAGATTGATGGGGTAGAAGCTTACCTCTTGTAGTGAAGAAAATGGCGTCCTACTTGATGAATTCCAGGCATGAGTAGTGATGGAGGAACAAATTTGATGAAGTTGGAACTCACTCTCTAGAACCCACTCTCTCCTCTCTCTAATTTATCAGAAAATAAGCTTAAAATGAAAGGGGTAAGTGTTTTAATGAACTGGGGGTCGGGTATAAAATTAGAATTTTAACAGCCCCAAAACAGAAATGCGATCAGGAATGCGATCGTATTCCTGTTATGCGGTCCGCATTCCTGTCGCATAAATGACCCTTAAATGGGCCAAAAAGAAAAGCAGACTGCCCAGGTATGCGACCACTATGAGGTCGCAAAAATCAAGGTGTAAGAATGCGATAACTACGTGGCCCGCATTCGAGAAATGCGATCTCATTCTAGGCCACATAGCTGTCCTCAAAATGGAAAGCAAACAGTTCATGAACGCGACCACTATGCGGTCCGCATACCTGATCTGCGATCGCATAGTGGACCGCAGACCTGCGCAAATCTGGAAAATTTTATCTTTTAAGTCCTGGGGTACTTTTTACTCAAAAAGTGTTCGTTTTAAGAATTTCTACAGCTATAACAACACGGGGACCTATTTGGGCAATATTTTTAGCCATGAAATTGTACGGGTCTTTACATTCTCCCCCACTTAGAATCATTCATCCTCGAATGAGGATAGGGGAATCACTTAGTTAAGAAAACACAAAACATGCCAACCCCCGAATTTTTACTAACTCCGATATTTCCTGAAAATTTTGCCAGATTTTCCTTTGTAATTAGGCCTATCTACCTGTCAGAGAGCCCCCGAAACACGTTTTAACCAATTTCACACATTTTTAGTTACTCTATGAACTTGCACATAATCTGGTCATTTCAACAAGCGACATATAATTCAATTGCTTCCACAAGCCCCACATAGTTCGGTTAACTCCACAAACTTGCATATCATTTAACTATCACATGAATTGCATATAATTTACCTAACGTCAAGGAGTTTCACATTACCCATATAAATAAAACATACACAAATATGGCACAACTTGAGAAGTTACAATAGTAGGGCAACTAGGGGGGAAATGGGGTGCTTTTGCACAAAATTTGACACAATATATAATTGCTTAGGAATGAAAATTTTCGAAGCATTATCAGACTTATTCAAACAAATGGGGATATTTCTCTTTCATTTCATTTTCCGCTTCCCACGTGGCTTCTTAGACTTGTTGAATTCGCCATAACATTTTAACAGAAGCAATCTCTTTGTTCCTTAATCTACGGACTTGCCCATCAAGAATAGCAAATGGAATCTCTTCATATGACAATCCTTCATTAATTTCAACCGTCTCAACTAGTACAATGGCGGATGGATCCCCAAATCACCTTCTTCAACATGGACACATGAAACACTGGGTGCACTAATGACATCTCAGGGGGCAATTCCAGCCTATAAGCCACCTGTCCTATCCTTTGAGCGATCCGATACGGCCCGACATACCTAGGGCTCAATTTTCCTTTCTTCCCAAATCGCATTACTCCTTTTATGGGAGACACCTTCAAGAATACCCAATCATCCACTTGAAACTCCAAATCTCTTTGACGAACGTCCACATAGGATTTCTGATGACTCTGAGCAGTCTTCATCCTTTTCTGAATGAATTTAATTTTTTCCATAGCTTGGTGCACAAGATCCGGCCCTAGGAGTTCCGCCTCGCCAACCTCAAACCATTCAATCGGAGACCTACACCTCCTTCCGTACAATTCCTCAAATGGGGCCATCTGAATACTAGCATGGAAACTGTTATTATAAGAAAATTCTATAAGCGGTAAGTGATCATCCTAGCTACCCTTGAAATCTAATACACAAGCCCGTAACATATCTTCAAGCGTCTGAATGGTCCGCTCTGCCTGCCCATCAGTCTGTGGGTGGAATGCTATGCTGAGATTTACCTGCGTACCCAAACCTTGCTGAAATTTCTTCCAAAAGTTAGCTGTGAACTAGGCCCCTCGATCCGAGATAATAGACATTGGATTGCCATGGAGCCTGACTATTTCTTTGATATATAACTGAGCATACTGTTCTGCAGTATCAGTGGACTTGACTGGCAAGAAGTGAGCTGATTTCGTGAGTCGATCCACTATTACCCAAACTGAGTCGAACCTACGTGGAGTGCGAGGTAACCCCACCACAAAGTCCATATTGATCATCTCCCACTTTCATGTTGGTATTTCCATAAGTTGCGCCAAACCACCAGTCTCTGATGCTTGGCCATAACTTGTTGACAATTCGGACACCTAGCCACAAAGTCCGCCACACCCCTCTTCATACCATTCCACCAATAAATCTCCTTGAGATCGTGATACATCTTTGTAGAACCTGGGGGTGCTGAATACCTAGAATTGTGAGCCTCTGCCATTACCCTTTCCCGAAGATCATCCACGTCCGGAACACATATTCTCCCTTGGCATTGCAAAGCAACGTCATCATTGCCGAGTGAAAATGCTGTAGTCTTATGATTCAGAATTGTCTCTCTCAACTGTACCAATACTGGATCTCTGAATTGCTTGTCCTTGATTTCTGTTACAAGTGAAGATTCTGCTCCATTACGCACCACGACATCCCCTTCATCTGAGGTCGAAAGACAGACCCCCAGACTAGCCAACTAATAAACCTCCTGAGTCAAAGACCTCTGATCTGCTTCCAAATGAGCCAAGCTACCCATAGACTTCCGACTAAGGGCGTCGGCCACCACAATCGCCTTCCCTGGATGGTACAGAATATTCATATCATAATCCTTGAGAATTTCCAACCATATTCATTGCCTTAAGTTCAACTCCTTTTGTTTGAATAAATATTGAAGAATCTTGTGCTCTGTGAACACGTCCACATGGACCCCATAAAGATAATGCCGCCAGATCTTTAATGCAAACACAATCGCCGCGAGATCCAAATCATGCGTCGGATAATTCTTCTCGTGATTCTTAAGTTCCCTAGAAACATACGCCATAACCTTCCCGCACTGCATCAACACACACCCCAAATCAACCCTTGAAGCATCACAATAAACCACAAATCCTCTGTACCCTCTGGAAAGTTCAAAGCAACGCCTAAGTCAATCTCAATTTCAATTCCTGAAAACTCTTTTCGCAAGCATCGGACCACTGAAACTTAACCGCTTTCTGCGTCAACTTAGTCAATGGGGAGGCGAGAGTAGAGAATCCCTCCACGAACCTCCGATAATATCCAGCTAAACCCAAGAAACTACGGATCTCCATTAGGGTCATTGGCCTAGGCCAATCCTTTACCACTGCGATCTTTTGGGGCTCAACCTAAATCCCTTCCCTGGAAACAACATGGCCCAAAAAGGTGACTGATTCTAGCCAAAACTCACATTTTGAAAACTTTGCATACAATTGGTGCTGATGAAGAGTCTGCAGAACTGCCATGTGATGAGTAGCATGATCTTCCTGAGTTCGCGAATAAACAAGGATATCGTCAATGAAGACAATCACAAAGGAGTCAAGAAATGGTTTGAAAACGATTCATAAAATCTATAAAAGCTGCTGGGGCGTTTGTTAGCCCCAAAGACATTACCAGAAATTCAAAGTGCCTATATTGAGTCCGGAAGGCAGTCTTAGGAATATCCTTCTCCTTGATCTTTAACTGGTGATATGCGGACCACAAATCAATCTTTGAGAAGAACTTAGCACCTTGCAACTGGTCGAACAAATCATCTATCCGAGGCAATGGGTATTTGTTTTTGATAGTGACCTTGTTGAGCTGCCGATAATCAATACACATCCGAAGTGACCCGTCTTTCTTTTTAAAAAAAAGAACCGGTGCGCCCCAAGGCGACACACTTGGCCGAATGAAACCTTTTCCAATAGATCTTTCAATTGTTCTTTTAACTCCCTCAATTCTGCTGGCGCCATCCTGTAAGGTGGAATATATATTGACTGCGTGTTTGGCAATACATCAATCCCAAAATCGATCTCTCTATCTGGTGGAATCCCAGGAAGCTCGTCCGAAAATACTTCAAGAAATTCATTCACAACAGGCACAAATTCGGGAGCAGGCACCTCTGAAGTGGTGTCCGCAACCCGGACCAAATGGTAGATGCACCCTTTTCTGATCATCTTTGAGGATTTAAGGTAGGAAATAAATCTACCTCTTGGCACAACATTATTCCCCTCCCACTCAATAACTTATTCATTAGGAAACTCGAGCCTCATAATTCTAGTTCAGCAGTCGAGTTTAGCAAAGCACGAATAGAGCCAATCCATCCCCATAAATACATCAAAATCTATAATTTCTAACTGAATAAGATTGGCCGCGATATCCCGACCACGCAACGTGACAACACAATTCCTGTAGACTCACACGGCCATAATAGAATCACCAACCGGAGTCCACACAGAGAATGACTCGTGAAGCTGTTCGGGCTCCATCCCAAAACTTGAAGCAATAAATGGAGTAACATACGACAAATAAGACCCGAGATCAATAAGAGCATAAACATCATGTGACTGAATAGTCAGAATACCTGTGACAACATCTGGGGAAGCCTCCGCACTCTGGCGACCACTCAAAGCATAGAACCGATTGGGTCCCTCTCGACCCCGTGCTCCACCCCTAGCTGTACTGTGCCCTGCTGGAGCGGGAGAGCGTGCTGAAGATGTAGCGGCTGAAGAGCTGGATGGCTGAGCAGTACCCCTACCCGCGCCCTGACTGGGTGCGCGACAGTCTCGCTGGATATGGCCTCTCTCTCCGCATCTATAGCACACTAGTATATCTAAGTAACAAGGCTTAGAATGAGACCTCCCACACTTAGGGCATGGGACCCTCCGTTGCTGTTGGAACCTCCCACCTAAACGACCCGGCTGATGGAACCTTCTACTATCTGAACCTGGTCCAAAGCGACCCCCCTGCTGATAACTGTGCCCTAATGACAGGGCACTGGATGAGGACTGAGCATAGGAATGGGATGGCCCTGATGACCCTCTCCCAAAGGCTGATCTCCCACCTGCATCTGAGCTCCCAGGGTTGCCCACTAATCGGGCCCTACTACCACTCTCTCTCTCCATACTTATCTTCAACATCCGAGCCTCTGTCGCTTGGGAAAATCCCACGATCTTCCCATAATTCATATCCGAATGCAAGGCAGCTGTAGCAGCTTCATTAACAACCAAGGGACCAAGGCCATTAACAAACCGTCGAACTCTGGCCTCCATAATCGGCATCATATGGATGGCATATTTGGGCAGGCGCACGAACTCCATGTAGTACTCCCACACACTCATGTTGCGCTGCTTAAGGATCTCAAACTCCACAGCACGGGCTGCTATAGTCTCGGCAGGCAAGAAATGATCCATAAAGGCATCAACAAACTCATCCCACTTCGCCGGAGGGCTCCCCTCCCTACGGGAGCTCTCCCACATCTCAAACCATGAATACGCTGCTCCCTTTAACCGATAGGAAGCCAACTCAACCCCCTCTGTCTCTGTAGCCTTCATAACCAGGAGAGTCTTGTACATTTTGTCTATAAAATCCTGAGGATCTGTCTCTGGGTCGGTACCTGTGAACTCTGGAGGGGCTAACCGCAGAAACTGGTTGACTTTGGAACCTGAAGAATCTCCTTGCTCACCAGAGGACACAGGGGCAACACTTGATCTTTGGGCATGGGAGGCCATTAGCTGGGTCAATATCTGAATAGCTCCCCTGAGGTCCCCATCAGAAATACCGGGACCGGAAGCTGGGACTCAGGAAGGATCAGGAACATCAATGGGAGGGATTTCAGCACCCTCCGCTGGAGTAGGAATAGGAATAGTCTGGCCTGGAGTGGAGGAGTCGGGCTGGTTTGTGTCCAGGGAATCATTCACACCCGCACAACCAGCTAGAGAATTTGTGGCCATTTCTGGGGTGGCATTGGCCTCTGGGCCGAGTCGAGCTCTCTTCTTGGGTGCCATTTACTGAAAATTGGGACAATGAACGAGTTAGATAAAGATGTTCTCACCTTCCACTTCATCGCACGATACAAAGTAACAATGAAAGGGTATTTTCCTAAATGTCCATGCAGCCCCCTAATTATAGATGTGGTCGACAACACACCGATAAGAAGGGCTCTACTAGACACGGCTACGATACATCCTAGGACACTTTTAAAAATCTTAGGCTCTGATACCAAGTTTGTCACGCCCCAAAACCGAGGGACGAGACCGACGCCCAACTGGATGATCCCGGTCAAGCGGACATGGATTGCCTTTCCTGCCCAATGCATTACCCCGTGTTTACAATATACATTATTCCACATGAATTAGAAATTTAGATTTTAAGCATGAATCTATTACTTGAGTTCATTTCATCCTTTATCATTTCAACATTTGATAATCACAAAACATACAATAATTCTGATTCGGACCACGATTACTAGTAAACACATTTACTGCCCAAAATACATATATGCACAACCCATAACATCTCTATGGAGCCTCTAAGAGTACTAATTACACAATACTTGCCGGCAACAAGGCCCCGACTATACCTTAAAAGACATAACATATACAAAAGAGATGATATAGACTACACACGGCTCCGAGAGGAAATGGGGATCACCGGATCTACTGAAGGTATGAAGGGGAAACACTAATATCGGAGGTCTGAGCTACCTGCTGTGGAACCACCTACATCAATATAAAAGATGTAGTGCCCCCGGTAAAAGGGACGTTAGTACCGTTGAATAGTACTAGCATGCATGAGAAAAGTTTATTCTAAGTAGAATCAAATAGTACACTATTGGAAGACAATCAGGGTAATCACACAAGTACCACACAGATATACAGAAAGTTAAAAATGAGGATCCCACAGCTACTCATTTCAACTATTCATCTGTTGCGGCGCGCAACCCGATCCCACCGTACATTCACATTTCACCCATATTACCTCTCCACCCTTATTACTTTGTGTTGTGGCGTACAACCCGATCTCATCGTATAATTACACTTCACCCTTATTATCTCTCCACCCTTATTACTTCGTGTTGCGGCGCGCAACTCGATCCCACCGTATAATCACATTTGATAGCAATAATAATCAATAATTATATCACAGGGATCTTCATCATCAAGGACGTAAGTTCATATCAACCAACAACTATATGAAGTCAAGGCACAATAATTCTTACCAAACAGTAATTCATATATGGTGTTTCCATCATTATTTAACTCAATTATATCAATCCACAATTTCTTTTCATCATTTACCACACTCGACCCCTAACAATTAGATACCTTCCCACATTAGAGTACGTTAACATTCTTTCATTTAGTAGCACATACTGCCATATTGACATATTCGAACATTTAACGAACCTTACACATGATAGGATAAGCACAAAGAATCACCCTTCACAATCGCAAAATAGCATGGTAATCGACTGAGAAAATCAGAGAATGAAATCTTACACTTCGACACAACAGGACAATCAATTCACATATGCTCAAGCAAGAATTTTCATACCGTGTGCTCGGATACCAACAAGGTGGCTCTACAAAGATTAAAGTTAGCCATACATACCTTGAATCAGAATTCCCCTTTAATTTTCTACCACAATTCGCCGGACCTTCTAGCACGTTTTAACCAATTCCACACATTTTTAGTTACTCTATCAACTTGCATCTAATCCGTTCATTTCAACAAGCTACATATAATTCAATTACTTCCACAAGCCCCACATAGTTCGGTTAACTCCGCAAACTTGCATATCATTTAACTATCACATAAATTGCACATAATTTACCTTACATCAAGGAGTTGCAAATTACCCAAATAAATACAACATATACAAATATGGCACAACTTGAGAAGTTACAATAGTAGGGAAACTAGGGGGGAAATGGGATGCTTTTGCACAAAATTTGACACAATATATAATTTCTTAGGAATGACAATTTTTGAACCATTACCAGACTTATTTAAACAAATGGGTATATTTCTCTTTCATTTCATTTTCCGCTTCCCACGTGGCTTGTTCGACTTGTTGACTTCCCCATAACACTTTAACAGAAGCAATATCGTTGTTCCTCAATCTACATACTGCCTATTAAGAATAGCAACTGGAACCTCTTCATATGAAAATCCTTCATTAATTTCAACCGTCTTAACTGGCACAATGGCGGATGGATCCCCAATCACCTTCTTCAACATGGACACATGAAACACTGGGTGCACTAATGACATCTCGGGGGCAATTCCAGCCTATAAGCCACCTGTCCTATCCTTTGAGCGATCCGATACGGCCCGACATACCTAGGGCTCAATTTTCCTTTCTTCCCAAACCTCATTACTCCTTTCATGGGAGACACCTTCAAGAATACCCAATCATCCACTTGAAACTCCAAATCTCTTCAACGAACGTCCACATAGGATTTCTGACGACTCTGAGCAATATTCATCCTTTCCTGAATGAGTTTAACTTTTTCCATAGCTTGGTGCACAAGATCCGGCCCTAGAAATTCCACCTCGCCAACCTCAAACCATCCAATCAGAGACCTACACCTCCTCACCCGACATACCTGGGGGTCAGGTATAAAATTAGAATTTTAACATCCCCGAAGCAGAAATGCGATCAAGAATGCGATCGTATTCCTTCTATGCAGTCCGCATTCCTATGGCATAAATGGCCCTCAAATGGGTCGAAAGAAAAGTAGACTGCCCAGGTATGCGACCAATATGCGGTTCACATACCTGTTATGCGATCGTATAGTGCGTCGCATAAATCCCTCCGCAAAAATCAAGGTGAACGAATGCAACAACTGTGTGGCCCGCATTCAAGAAATTCGATCGCATTCTAGGCCACATAGCTGTCCTGAAAATGGACAACAAACTGTCCAGGTATGCGACCACTATGCGGCCCGCATACCTGATCTGCGTTCACATAATGGACCGCAGATCTGCGCAAATCTAGAAAATTTGATCCTTTAAATCCCGGGGTACTTTTTACTCCAAAAGGGCCCGTCTTAAGATTTTCTACAGTTATAACAACACGGGGAACCTATTTGGGAATTATTTTTAGCCATGAAATTTTACGGGTCTTTACATTACCCTAGAAAATGAATTAGCAACATGTACGGTAGGAAATTTGACATATAAAGATAACTATAGGGAGATTTGATATTCCTGCCTTTACTATTTATTCATAATATGCCATTCTTGCTTAGCCTTATATCTAAACGTATTATTTTGGCCATAGTAAGTGTCAAGTCGACCTCTCGTCACTACTTCTTCGATGTTAGACTGGATACTTACTGGGTACATATTTTTTATGTACTCATGATACGCTTTTGTACTAAACTGTACAGGTTCTGAGGCAGGTGCATCTGGTTACCAGTCCGGAGCTCGTCCCTGATTTCACACGATTCGAGGCTTCACGGTGAGCTGCTTCTCTTGATGCCGTTTAGCAGCACTCTAGAGTCTCTCTTTTGCCATTCTGTCTATCTCTTCTTAGAAAGTAGGATAGTTTCTTTTATTCTTTTTATTCTACTCTACTAGATGCCTGTAGACTTGTGACACTAGTTCCTGGCACACACAGTTGGTAGACATTCCATGCTTTATGGCTAAATTATTTTGAGATAAGAGAAGCAATTAATAGAAAACAAACTAGACTCCCTAGATAATTAGTGTCGGCTTGCCTGACAATGGTGTTGGGCGTCATTGCAACCCGAATTAGGATTTGGGTTGTGAAAACATGGTATCATATCTCTAAGTTCACGTAGGTCTCAGAAGTTACAGGCAAACCTAATAGAGTCTTGCGGATCGGTACGGAGACGTCTGTATTTATCTTCGGGAGGCTATAGGGTGTTACAAAATCTCTCCTTATTCATCTTCTATCGTGCATTTGATAGTATGATAATCTCACTCTTCTATTCTCTCATAGATGGTGAGGACGCGCACAATCGATATTCCAGATTTGGGAGGGGCCGCTACCCCCACCGTCAGAGGCCGTAGCAGAGGTCGGGGCAGGGAACCGACCCGAGGTAGGGGACGAGGGTGTCCCAGAGCTTCCCCCATTTCATCGCTAGTGGATCCAGTAGAGGATCCTATCACTGAGGAGCAGGGTGATCCATCTAAGCAGATCCTGCCCCGTTGGACTTCATGACGGCACCAGGATTTCAGGAGGTTATGGGCCGTATGATGCGGTTCATGGATACTATGACTCAGGCTGGTTTATTTCCAGCGGACTCGGCCACATCCCAGGCATGGGGGGAGCACAGACCCCTACTTCTCAGGCCGCAGGACATGCAACTACAGTTTATCAGACCCCGGGTACACTACCCGCGGGTGGGTTTCAGCCAGTAGCAGCAGTCACCTGAGCCCAGACCAGCTGCGGACGGTGATCTGCAGAAGCTATTAGACAGGTGGACTAGACTGTACCCTCCTGTCTTCGGAGATGAGCGTCATGATGATGCTCAGGATTTTATTGATAGGTGCAAGGACAGACTGCACAATATGAGGATATTGGAGTCCCATGGAGTAGACTTCACTACTTTTCATCTTGAGGGAAGGCCCCGTAGATGGTGGCAGTCTTATGTTCTTGAAAGACCGACGGATTCTCCTCCTATCACTTAGGATCAGTTCACTCAGCTATTCCTGGAAAGGTATATTCCACCCTCCGAGAGGGAAGAGCTGCGTTATCATTTTGAGCAGCTAGAGCAGGGTGAGATGTCAGTGACCGACTATGAGGCTAGGTTTTCTGAGCTGTCTCGTCATGCACTTATGATACTTCCTACTGACGTAGAGAGGGTGCGGAGATTTGTAGCTGGGTTGCACTCGGGTAGTAGGGACAACATGGCCCGAGAGGTGGAGATGGGGACTCCTTATCAGCTTGTAGTAGAGATTGCTATCAGGATTGAGGGCTATCGATGGAGGAGTAGAGAGCAGGGAAAACAGGATAAGAGAGCTCAAATTTCTGGGGATTTCAGAGGTACTCCAGATAGGGGTAGAGGTCAGTTCGGCAGGGGCCAGCCTAGTAGGCCTCCATATTTAGCACCCCTACCACCTCCTCGAGGTGCTCCGGTGAGGCCTTATTTCAGCACGATGCCGGAGAGTTCTTATCACCCACCAACCATTTAGGGTTCCTACGATGGGTATTCTAGTTATCAGGGATCTTCCAGCTCATATTTTAGTGTTATGCCAGAGAGTTCATACCACCATCCAACTATTCAGGGTTCTTCTTCAGGGCAGCATGCTATGGTGACGAGAGGTTGCTATGAGTGTGGGGATCTAGATGACATGAAGAGGACTTGTCCCAGGCTTTGGGGAAAGGCAGTACAACAGAGTCACCATCCCTTGGTTACATCACCGATCGTCCGATCACCCAGAGGTGGAGGGCAGACTGGTAGAGGTCGTCCTAGAGGTAGAGGCCAGACAGGGGGAGCTTGGCCAGCTCCTGCCCAATCAGGTGGAGGTCAGTCATCCGGCGCTCCATCCAGATTCTATGCTTTCCCGGCCATACCAGATGCAGTGGCCTCAAATGCCGTGATCACATGTATTATTTCGGTATGCGATAGGGATGCTTCGATATTATTTGATCCAGGTTCCACTTATTCATATGTATCAATCCTATTTGCTTATTTCCTGGATATTCCTCGTGAGTCCTTGCGTACTCCTGTTTATGTGTCCACTCCTGTGGGTGATTATGTGATTGTGGACCAGATTTATCGGTCCTGTATGGTTACATTTTGTGGGTTCGAGACCAGAGCGGACCTCCTGTTACTTGATATGACTGATTTTGAGGTCATCCTAGGCATGGATTGGTTATCCTCTTATCACGATGTCCTAGATTTCCATGAAAATATGGTTACTATGGCTATGCCTGAGTTGCCGAGATTGGAGTGGAGAGGTTCCTCAGTCAGTGCAGCCAGCCGGGTTGTTTCTTTCTTGAAGGCTCGACGTAGTCGAGAGGGGTTGTTTGGCTTATCTTGCTTATGAATGGGACACCACCGTCGAGACTCAGACGATTGATTCAGTGCCAGTAGTTCGAGAGTTTGCTGATGTATTTCCTTCAGACTTTACACGCATGCCACCGGATCGTGACATTGATTTTTGCATTGACTTAGCTCCAGGCACCCAGCCTATATCTATTCCCCCATACCGTATGGCTCTGAATGAATTAAAGGAATTTAAATAACAACTTGAAGAGTTATTAGCTAAGGGGTTTATCAGACCGAGTGTATCGCCGAGGGGTGCTCTAGTGTTATTTGTGAAGAAGAAGGATGGGACTATGGGGATGTGTATTGACTACCGCTAGTTGAACAAAGTCACCATCAAGAACAAGTACCCGTTGCCGCGTATCGATGATTTGTTTGTCCAGTTGCAGAGTGCTCGGGTGTTTTCCAGGATTGACTTGAGATCAGGGTACCATCAGCTGAAGATTCGGGACTCGGTTGTTCCGAAGACTGCCTTCCGTACGAGATATGGTCATTATAAGTTCCTGGTGATGTCCTTGACTAATGCCCCCGCAACATTTATGGATTTTATTAACCGCGTATTTAACCCTTATATTGATTCTTTTGTCATTGTCTTTATTGATGACATTATGATTTACTCACGTAGCCTGGGGAGCACGATCATCATTTGAGAGTTGTGCTCTAGACCTTGCGGGAGCAAAAACTGTATGCTAAGTTCTCCAAGTGTGAGTTCTGGTTAGATTCTGTGGCATTCGTGGGACATGTGGTATCCGGAGAGGGTATCAAGGTGGATCCTAAGAAGATTGAGGCAGTTCAGAGTTGTCCACGCCCTACTTCAGCGACAGAGATTATGAGCTTCTTAGGACTGGCATGTTATTATCGCCGGTTTGTGTAGGGTTTTTCATCCATTGCATCCCCTCTGACTAGATTTATCCAAAAGGGTGACCCCTTCCGATGGTACGATGAGTGCGAGGCGAGCTTCCAGAAGTTCAAGACAGCCTTGACCACACACCAGTTCTAGTGTTGCCTTCCGGTTCGGGGATGTATACAGTTTATTGCGACGCTTCACGCATTGGATTGGGATGTGTATTGATGCAGAAGGGGCGAGTTATTGCATATGCTTCACGTCAGCTGAAGGTTCATGAGAAGAATTACCCTGTGCACGATTTGGAGTTGGCAGTGATTGTTCATGCTCTTAAGATTTGGAGGCACTACTTGTATGGGGTGCCTTGTGAGGTTTATACAGACCATCGCAGTTTGCAGCAATTTTTCAAGCAGAGGGATCTTAATTTGAGGCAACATAGATGGCTTGAGTTGCTGAAGGATTATGACATTACTATTCTTTATCATCCGGGCAAGGCGAATGTGGTTGCAGATGCCTTGCGCAGGAAGGCAGAGAGTATGGGTAGCTTGGCTTTCATTTCAGCAGAGGAGAGACCTCTAGCTTTGGACATTCAGTCCTTGTCCCGAGGTTATGGAACCCCGGACTACATATTTTCTCACTGATTTTGGAATGGCGCACATGTCGGATGACGAGTATGTGGCACGTACTATTTTTTGGACTGAACTAGGTCCTCTCCGCGACAACTAATGAGTTGCATCTTTTTTTACTCAAAATCTTATGTTAAGTCATATTCTAAAGATTGTTGAAATATTTGGGCTATACGCCGTGTTTGGGGCGTCGTGCCGATCTGTTTAGACCCTTTGAGGGTTTATTACTGCTATTTTCCTCACTATTTGTTGATGATTTCACTCAGCATCATTGTGCATACTATTTTTCAAAACTCAGCATGATTTACACCACTTTGAGATTTAAACTGATGTTTTGGGTCGAGTACCCTATTTTACTAATTCGCCCGAGAGGCCTTTCGAGTTGTTTTGCTGAGTATGGCCGAGGGCCAAGAGTAATGGTGAGGTGCTGAGTGATATTAGTGCTTGGGATGAAGGAGCCTCTCCGGAGTCTGTACACAACCCCAGTGAGCGCACCGAGTGCCGAGTGACGAGTGATGGGAGGCCGAGTGACGAGTGATTGGGAGGCATGAGTGATTGTGAGGTGCTGAGTGACTGTGAGGCATGCCCGAGGGGCTGATTTGATACATGTTTTTGCCCGAGGGGCTACTTATGATTTTACTACTTTCATTTGCATACTAAATCTTTCGATTTGAAGTTGTTAAACATATGTATTCATTAAAGGATTTTTCTGAAGTTGATTTTAAGGCATGATGATTTCACATATCTATGTTATACTGTTGGAAAGAAAGGCGGCGCCTCTTGTAACTTGATGACATTGAGTTTTATGTGTTTCTTGCTGCTCAAACCTGATTTATTTTCATTACTACTAAGTTGGCGTACTCACATTACTTCCTGCACCTTGTGTGCAGATTCAGGTGTTAGGGCAGGGTGAGCTGTCTATCTGTTCCAGAGATTCTCGGAGGTTTGCGAGGTAGCTGCATGCGTCCGCAGTCCTGCTCCTTCTCTTGTTTAATATTATAAAATTTATTTTCGTTGAGTTGTATATTTATGTAGATTCTCATGACCAGTGACTCCGGGTTCTTGGGAGTTGTATTTATTATTCAGTATAGTTTTGACTGTTTTATAAATGTTTAAAGGAAACTTTTATGGGTAATCAATATAGTAAAGAGGTAAATGAGAATTTTACGATTTGAGTGAAGTTTTGACTGGCCTAGTTCCATGATAGGCGATATCACGACTGGCCTGGATTTAGGGTCGTGATAGTTTGGTATCAGAGCGCTAGGTTACATAGGACTCACCGGTCATGAGCAGATTTAGTAGAGTCTTGCTGATCAGTACGGAGACGTCTGTACTTATCTTCGAGAGGCTGCGGAACCCTTAGGAAAATCTCACACTTTTAAAATTCTTGTCGTGCGAATCCATTGTATTCAGCGAAAAGCGTAACTCTTGAATTCCTTCCATGTATTCGAGCGTGCACGAGAGCGCCTGGTATCAGTTGTGCATCGACGACTTGTGGCTTCCATGGATGATATATGACTTTGGCATATTGGTAATGGGCCAGTCTGGAGGACTTGAGGCCGGACTTATTCTGTGGCTTGATTGCTAAGATTTTTGTTGTGTGGGCACATGTAATTGGAGACTTGTATGTCCGTTCGCGTTCTTATTGATGAGAATTGGTGACTAGATGGCTATGTGGTGGGTGTGATTTGATGGTTAGATGTGTTCATATTGTGAATTGTGTCGAAAGGGATGGATGGAAATGTGGTAAGATTTATTGAGTGTTTGATTTCTATCTCGATTTGATATATGACCTTGACTTGTGAGTATGTTGGAAGACCTCTCATGTTGTGTAGTTGTGGAGTGAAGCGGATTTCTCTGTTGGGTTATGAGTTCATGTGATGTCTTTGAGTTGATCATTTGCCCCAGTAACGTTCATGTATTTGATTGACGGTGTATTCCAGCCGTATTAGCACTTCTTGTTATTGTATTCATTGATGGCACCCTGGCATATTCGCGTAGCCAAGAGTAGCATACTCAGTATCTGAGGATGGAATTATAAGGATTCAGGGAGTAAAGGCTCTATGCCAATTCTCCGAGAGTGAATTTTGGCTCGGTTCAGTAGCATTCTTGGAACACGTGGTGTCCAGTGAGGGTATCCATGTGGTCAGTCATGTGTGGGTAGAGCTTCCAGAAGCTCGAGATTTCTGTGACCATCGCTCTAGTGTTAGTTCTGCCATCAGCTTCAGGTTTTTACCGCGTATTGTGATGCCTCGAGGGTAGGCATTGTTGTGTTCAGATACAGGAAGATGTAGTGATTGCGTGTTAGTTCTGGTCTTCAAAAGTGTATGGAGGGATAGAAGTTGAGGCTAAGAGGGTAGGGGTATCTCTTGCGAGTTGTCCTAGGGTGTGTGGTCCCTATGTAGTTCTGTAATAAGTTCTCTTCTACCAGTGAAAGATATGTTGTAATTGGAGTTTAGATCGCTTGTGGAAGTTGGCGTGACTATTGCGATGGTGGATGAGAGATTGGAAATTGATTTGAGTGTTAGATGGTTTGGGTCATATAAGCTTATGAAGAATTTAGTTGAATCCCACCACAACATGGTGGCAGTGATAATGTGTGGGCATAGTCTTGTTGTCTTGATCCTTGGATTTGAGCCAAGTGGGGGAGTTTGTTATTGATAAGTTGATTACATGATTATGTGTGGTATTGGTTTCAGTTCGAGGTATATTGGTAAATCAGTCATGACCTGCAGGTATGGGGTCTAGGAATGTCACGAGTAATGGAAATTTCTTCGATATAGGTTGTAGTGTACTTGTGGGGTAATTGGGTTCTATTGAATGATTTAGTGGAAATTGTAAAAGGTGTGGTGTGCGTAGTGTATGAATTTGCTTGTGGCTTCGAGTGAGTGGATTACCGTCCTAGTATGTCAGTGTGAAAACGGGTCAGGTCGATTCTTTCTAATTGGTCAGTGTGATTGAGATTTACGTTAGAGGATGTCAAGACTTGTGGTATTCTACATCATCACGGATTCTACATATCGGTATCAGGAAGGTGAAAGTAATGGCTTTAGATTTGCAGAAGTCTCTTCAGGGTAAGTTTTCTAATGTGGTGCATTGGGGATAATTGAGGGAGTATTTAGTCGCTTATGAGCCTTAGACGGTATAGTTTTGTGCTTGGGTCGCGTGTGGTGAGTTTGGGTTGCAAATTTGTGGTATTATGGCGGGAATAAGTATAAATTTGAAGGTAAGTCAGGAGAAACTTGGGTAACTAGAGCAACTTGGTAGTAGTTCGGATCGGTATGGTAGGGGATACGATTAGTTCTTTGGGGTGTTCATAAGGTGACGAGTTTTTCGGGTGTTTCTTAGCAATGCTCTTGGATTGTTGGTGGCCTGCGTAGTTTGGTTGAGATAGAAGAGTTCAGTCCTGATGGTTTGGTGTTGTGAAAATGGGATTTCAGATAGTTCCTGGTGGTTTCCACTGCGGTTAAGGGTGCATATTTTCTTATGGCATGTAGTGAATTTGTTTCTAAAGGGGATCCAATGGAAGTTCTTGTCTAGTTGGGTACGTAGTTGCTTGTGGCTCAGAAGGGACCATGGAGTTCCTGTGTTTTTCCTGGGTTGGCATGGCGTGTGCGGTATGTTGGGTGGAGTTGAGATTTGCATATGTGAAGTCACGGTTTGGTTCTGGTAGGAAGGTCATAAATTCTTCGGCAGCATGGAAATTTTAGATGACTAGGTAGATGATATCACCAATTGGTGCGACTTGATGAGGGTATATATTTCAGAAAGAGCAATGTGTTTGAGTTAAGGGTACTTCATTGGTATCGCGGTGCCCTATTGTTGGATCGACTGTTGATATTCAAGGTTGCTTGGTGAACGGAAGAATTATAGGGGTGATCCCCGTGGAATGAGTGAGTATTGGGATGTGTTATGTATTCAAGTGGCGGAGTTGTGATCAGATATGGTAATCCGTACGTTTCATGGATTGCGAGACTGAGAGTCCTCATAAACATCATATTGTATGGTAACGGATTGTGGAGATGAGAGCTGAGCTAGTCGGATGTCAATATGTACCATGATTCTGTCATTATGAACTTTTCGGTAATTTGTCTATCTATTGTGGATGATCAAAGTTAATTTAGGGTCATTGGTAGGCTAATATGGGTGCGTGTTCTGCATCGTGTCGGAATTGTTGGCTCTGAATTTCTATTATTGAGGAAGGTACCATTCGATTGTGATTGAGTTTATTCATGTTCTAGAGTGATCTATGAGTTACCCTTCAGTGTTGCGAGGAGTGGTGATTATTGGTTATATGCACTTATGGTGCGGTTCTGATTGGGCTTTATAACTAGATTTGAGTAAGGTAAGTAATTTGGGTGATGCGGGATTGAGACGTGTTGGTTAAATACCTTCTATTTCGAGTGGCATGGCATCGTCCGGTTTCCCCCGTGGTTATGGCAATGCACTTTGAGTGCTTGAGGTCAAATTTTGAATGGTTATTGATTTTGGGCAAGGTGTCTTGAAGTATTTCAAGTGGACCAGCATTGGATGAGGTCGCGCAGTGTAGCAGAGTTATGTAGGGGTATGAACTTTTGGTATTGGATCCATGTTTTTCACAGAGTGTGCCAGGTGGTTAGTAGGATATGGTGACGGTAATTATTAATGGAAGGATGGTCCTCTCATGTGGATCTTTTATACAATTTGGTTGCATTGGGAAGCTGTTATTGAGTGCCCAAGTTGCACAGGCTTTGGCTTCGAATTATATCGATGTGTCGAATGGTTAATATCATGTTATCAGGGTGGTTGTGATGGATGAAAGAAGGTCATTGGACCTATAATGAATATTTTCGGAATTTTGTACAACATAGTTGGAAGGATACATATCGGGAGTCGACTTAGAAATCTGCTATGATTCCTGTTTAGGAAGGGGGAGTTTCATGTCTGGTTGATCGGACGAATGGTTGTTAGTTCTATGTGCTTCTTTCATCATCGACAGTGTATGGAAGTGTTGGAGCGAGGCAATTCTTGATAAGAGGTGGTGTACCGGTATTGGGTTGTTCTGAGCAGTTATTGAGGTTAAGAGTTATTTCTATAAGAGTTGGGTCCCGCAGTGTATTATATGATTTCATCTGGGGTACGTATATGGCTTGATTCAGTATGTTCAGGCTTGTTCAGTTTATAGTTATGGAAATTTTGATCTTATATATCATTTCAGAAGTGGGAATTTGGCTCTAAGGTTTATGGGCCAGGATTTAGATTTTGAAATTTCAAGGGTATGGTGCTATTGGACCTATATGCGATAGGGTGATATGGGAGAACCCCCGGGTATGTTCATGGTAAGCTACGTAACAGTTTGATAGTGTTGGGAAACAACTCTTGGCACGTTCAATGACGGACGTATGTTTAAGTGGGGGAGGACGTAACAAGCCGGCCAGTCATTCCGAGAGTTTAGCGCCGCTTCCCCCATTTTTGCTTCATGTTATGTGGTTCAGCTTCATTTATGTGTGTTGGGTCGGTTGGTTCGGGTTCAGAATGGTCATGGTGAGCATTGAGGCAGTTAGTCTCTCAAGGTAGCCTAATAGTTGAGAAAGTCAACTGAGAGTTGACTTATTGGTGAACGACCTCGGAATGCGGATTTTATGGCTCGGATAGCTTCGTTAGGTGATTTGGTACTTAGGAGTGTGTTCGGAATGAAGTTTTGATGTTCGGTGTAGAATTAGGCTTGAATTGGCGAAAGTTAGTTTTTGGTGATTTCTGGTCGGCAGTGGAAAATAGGCTATCGAGGTCGGAATGGAATCCGGAAGTTGGAGTAGGTTCATAATGTCATTTTGGAAGTGTCTGCAAAATTTCAGGTCAATCAGAGGTGTTTTGGTTGGTTTCAGCGTAGTTGGCAAAATTTGGAAGTTTCAAAGTTCATAGGCTTGAATTTGATGTAATTTTGGTGTTTTAGTGTTGTTTTTGGTGTTTCAAAGGCTCTACTAAGTTGGAATAATGCTATGGGGTGTGTTGGTATGTTTGGTGGGGGCCCCGAGGGGCTCGGGATTGATTTCTGATGGTTGGCGGGGTTTTGAACTTGGAAAATCTCAGAAAATAGCTGCTGGTGTGAAGTTCTGGTGTTGACCGCACCTACGGTCGGGAAGCCGCAGGTGCGATGTCGTAGGTGCGAAAAAGGCTAGGCAGGGGAATTTCCGCAGGTGCAAAGTTTGGGCCGCACCTACGAAGCCGCAGGTGCGGAATTTGTCCGTTAAGTGGGATTCCGCAGGTGCGCACCTAGGACCGCAGGTGCGAGTCCGTAGGTGAGACTAGATGTTCGCAGGTGCGGAAATGACTGGCAGAACAATATATAAAGGCCCTCCGTGAAATTCATTTCATTTACCCATTTTTGCATGCGAGAGGAGCTCTTTTGAAAGAATATTGGAGAGGGGATTTGTGATTCTTCAATGAAGGTAAGTTCTCGGGTTATTATCATTGTTCCTATGTTATTTTAATTCGGATTAGGCTTGTACTTGGAGGATTAAATTAAGAAAAGTTGGAAAAATGGGAGGAAAGAATTGGAATTTCTTTTGAGGTTTTGGGTAGTGAATTGTGATCCGATTTTGATGATTTTGGTATGAGTGGAATCGTAGGAGGACGAGGTTTCTAGTGATGTAAAATTATCGAATTCAGAGACGTGGTCCTGGGGCTCGGGTTTGGCCGAATTTTGAGATTCTTGTATAAATTGATAATTTTTGATTGGGTTGTGTTCCTTGAGTATATAATAATGATGTTGAACTGATTTTGGCTAGATTCGGAGCAATCGGGAGCCAATTTGAGGGGCAAGAGCATCGTGGATTAGTGTTTTGGCCCGATAGAGGTAAGTAATGGTTATAAATCTTGTCTTGAGGGTATGGAACCCCGAACTACATATTTTCTCACTGATTTTGGAATGGCGCACATGTCGGATGACGAGTATGTGGCGTGTACTGATTTTTGGACTGGAGTAGGTCCTCTCCGCGGCAACTAATGAGTTGCATATTTTTTTTACTCAAAACCTTATGTTAAATCATATTCTAAAGATTGTTGAGATATTTTGGCTATACGCCGTGTTTGGGGCCTCGTGCCGATCTGTTTAGACCCTTTGAAGGCTTTTTACTGTTGTTTTCCTCACTATTTGTTGATGATTTCACTCAGCATCATTGTGCATACTGTTTTTTTGAAACTAAGCGTGAATTACACCACTTTGAGATTTAAACTGATGTTTTGGGTCGAGTACCCTGTTTTACTAATTCTCCCGAGGGGCCTTTCGAGTAGTTCTGCTGAGTGTGGCCGAGGGCCAAGAGTGATGGTGAGGTGCTGAGTGTGGCCGAGGGCCAAGAGTGATAGTGAGATGCTGAGTGATATTAGCGCTTGGGCTGAAGGAGCCCCTCCGGAGTCCGTACACACCCCTAGTGAGCGCACCGAGTGCCGAGTGACGAGTGATGGGAGGCTGAGTGACGAGTGATTGGGAGGCATGAGTGATTGTGAGGTGCTGAGTGACTGTGAGGCATGCCCGAGGGGCTGATTTGATACATGTTTTTGCCCGAGGGGATACTTATGATTTTACTACTTTCATTTGCATACTAAATCTTTCGGTTTGAAGTTATTAAACATATGCATTCATTAAAGGATTTTTCTGAAGTTGATTTTAAGACATGATGATTTCACATATCTATGTTATACTGTTGGAAAGAAAGGCGGTGCCTCTTGTTATTTGATGACATTGATTTATGTGTTTCTTGCTGCTCAGACCTGGTTTATTTTCATTTCTACTGAGTTGGCGTACTCACATTACTCCCTACACCTTGTGTGCAGATTCAGGTGTTAGGGCAGAGTGAGCTGTCTATCTGTTCCAGAGATTCTCGGAGGTTTGCGAGGTAGCTGCATGCGTCCGCAGTCCTGCTCCCTCTCTTGTTTAATATTATAGAATTTATTTTCGTTGTGAGTTGTATATTTATGTAGATGCTCATGATCAGTGACTTCGGGTTCTCAGAGGTTGTATTTATTATTCAGTATAGTTTGACTATTTTATAAATGTTTAAAGGAAACTTTTATGGGTAATCAATATAGTAAAGAGGTAAATGGGAATTTATTATGATTTGAGTGAAGTTTTGGCTAGCCTAGTTCCATGATAGGCGCTATCACGACTGGCTTGGATTTAGGGTCGTGACACCCATTGAGGTCATTTCTGTTGTAGAGTTACATGCTTTTCATTATCTTATATATACTCAATCATACGCACTCATATGGATATCATATCTCAGTCTCTGCTGTTATTTATTGATACATCAACTCATCATATTTGGGCTAGTTTCATGATATGGTGAGCCCGAGAGATAGAGAGAGAGAGAGACTAGAGAGGTTGATGACTGAGTGAGGCCGAGGGCCTGATTGTGAGGATATATATGGGATCGGGTTGCACACCGCAGTATGTTCATTTATGGGATCCGGCTGCACACCGCAACATGTTTATTTATGGGATCGGGCTGCACGCCGCATCATGTTTCTTTGATTTATGCAATGATTGGCTTGATAAAGTGCTTGGGCTGAAGGAGCCCCTCCGGAGTCTGTACACACCCCCAGTGAGTGACTGTGAGGACGAGTGCCGAGTCACGAGTGATTGGGAGGACTAAGTGACTATGAGGACTCAGCGACTGGGATGACTGAGTAAATTGATACTCTGAGAGTATGCATATGGTTTTATCACTGAGTTGCATTGCATTTGATGTGCACACTTGACATACATGCATAAAGATGCGTTTTTCCTCATGCTATATAATATCACGTCATTCATGAATTTTTACACATATTGATATGTGGGTATACAGAGGTGTTTTTGCACTTTTTATTTTGAAAGAAAATGAAAATTCTTACTTATTGTTGAATGGATTTTGGGAAAAATCATAGTTTTCAAACCTACTTGTATTTTTGGCATTTTCTGGCAAAAGAATTGAGTTTTCACGGAGATATTTAAAAAGCATGCCTATTTTTTGGAACTGTGAACGAGTTGAGCATTATTTTTCTTCTGAGATACCCCTTTTACTACTTGTATTATGCTGTTATGAACTATTGTTGGATACTGGTATTGGACCCGACCTTGTGATAGCTCGTCACTGCTTTCAACCTAAGGTTAGGTTTGTTACTTACTCAGTACACGGGGTCGGTTGTACCGATACTACACTTCTGCACATTGCATGCAGATGTTGGTTGTTGTTGTTGTTGTGTTCGATGGTTGTTGGATTTGAAGAGGTACTTGCGTCCCTGTGTAGCTGCCTCTATTGTTCGGGGTAGACTTAGATTAGAAAGTTCTGTTTATGTACTTTTCAAACAGACTATGTATTTATTTCATTTTCGCTTTGTACACTCTATTCGTAGAAGCTCATGATTTATATTATCAGTCCTTGGGAAAGGTTTAAGACTCAGAATGTTTCTTTGTTTGATTGTCTTATTACTATTATTGGAATTGGAAAGTTATAAGTTGGCTTACCTAACGGGTTGGGTTAGGTGCCATCATGATTGATAAATTTTGGGTCGTGACAATAGATTATAAAATTATTATGGTTTATTTCAAATCATAAGTTATAAAAAAGTATTAAACATTCAAAGCAGGAGATTAGATTAATTTTAATATTCAATCAATAAAAGAAAAATCAAATTTAAGACAATAAAATGAGCTCCCTTTTTTGTATAATGTGTAGGATAGAGTATTTACTTTCAAGAAAAATAAATTTATATCACATGGGCCAAAAAGTAAGTTAGAGCTGACACTTGTGAGAACATGCCACTTTCACGTGACATCAACAACTATAATACTTTTCTGGGCTTTGAATGAATGCTCATTTGTCTGTTGGATTTATGAAGGTGTACAGTCATATTTATTGTAAAAAGGTGCAAAAGCAGGGGCAAAATAAGACTTGAAAAAAGGATTGTAACTCTTTCCATTACCGGTACAAGGACGCGATGAGAATAGAGGAAATAGTCCTGGCTTTTTCATGAACAGAGCTAAAAGTGAACTCTTTAAACTACACTCACCATAAATGGACTCAAAATTCCAAAAATACCCTTAAAATACATGTTAATTCAAGGAGGAATACACGCCGACTATGAGGTGCTTTGCTTTCTTTTATGTATAGATTATAAAATTATTATGGTAAATTTCAAATCATAAGTTATAAAAAAGTATCACATGGTCAAAGTAGAAGATTAGATTAATTTTAATATACAATCAATAAAATAAAAATTAAAATTAAGTGAGTAAAATGAGCTCCCTTTTTTGTATAATCTGTATGATGGAGTATTTAATTTCAAGTACAATAAATTTATATCACATGGGCCAAAAAGTAAGTTAGACCTGACACTTGTGAGAGCATGCCACCTTCACGTGACATCATCGGCTATGATACCTTTTAGGGCTTTGAATAAATGCCCATCTGTCTGTTCGATTTACGAAGGTATACATGCATATTTATTGTAAAAAAGTGCAAAAGCAGGGGCAAAATGAGACTTGCAAAAAGGATTTCAACTCTTTCCATGACCGGTACAAGGACGTGATGGGGATAGAGGAAATAGTCCTGGCTTTTTCATGAACAGAGCTAAAAGAGAACTCTTTAAACTACACAATGCAATACAACTCACCAAAAATGGACTCAAAATTCCAAAAATACCCTTAAAATACATATTAATGCAAGGAGGCATACACAACGACTATGAGGTGCTTTGCTTTCTTTTATGTATAGATTATAAAATTATTATGGTAAATTTCAAATCAAAAGTTATAAAAAAGTATCACATAGTCAAAGTAGGAGATTAGATTAATTTTAATATACAATCAATAAAAAAAAAAATCAAATTTAAGCCAGAAAAATGAGCTCCCTTTTTTGTATAGTGTGTATGATGGAGTATTTACTTCAAGAAAAATAAATTTATATCACATGTGCCAAAAAGTAAATTGAAGCTGACACTTGTGAGAGCATGTCACATTCACGTGACATCAACAACTATGGTACCTTTTTGGGCTTTGAATGAAGGCTCATCTGTCTGTTGGATTTTGCAAAGGTGTACAGACATATTTATTTTAAAAAAGTGCAAATAGTCCTGGATTTTTCATGAACAGAAGTAAAAGTCAAATGTTTAGACCACACAGTGCAATATGGCTCACCAAAAAAGAACTCGAATTTCCAAAAATACCCTTAAAATACATGTTAATTCAAGGAGGCACACACGATGATCATGAGGAGCTTTGCTTTCCTTTATTTATATATTATAAAATTATTATGGTATGTATCAAATCATAAGTTATAAAAAAGTATTACACAGTCAAAGCAGGAGATTAGATTAATTTTAATATACAATCAATAAAACAAAAATCAAATTTATGTCAGTAACATGAGCTCCCTTTTTTGTATAATGTGTATGATGTAGTATTTACTTTGAAGAAAAATAAATTTATATCACATGGGCCAAAAAGTAAGTTAGAGCTGACACTTTGTGAGAGCATGCCACCTTCGCGTGACATCAGCAGCTATAATACTTTTCTGGGCTTTGAATGAAGGCTCATTTGTCTGTTGGATTTTGCGAAGGTTTATAGACATATTTATTATAAAAAACTGCAAAAGCAGGTCAAAGGAGACTTGCAAAAAAGATTGCAACACTTTCCATTACCGGTACAAAGACGCGATGAGAATAGAGGAAATAATCCTGGCATTTTCGTGAACAGAGCTAAATGTCAACTACCTCAAAATTTCAAAAATACCCTTAAAATATATGTTAAATCAAGGAGGCACACACGACGACCATGAGGTGCTTTGTTTTCCTTTATGTATTGAGTAGAAAATTATTGTGGTATATTTCAAATCATAAGTCATAAAAAAGTATCAGATTGTCAAAGTAGGAGATTAGAGTAATTTTAATATACAATCAATAAAAGAAAAATCAACTTTAAGTCAGAAAAATAAGCTCCCTTTTTTGTATAATGTCTATGATGGAGTATTTACTTTCAAGAAAATAAATTTATATCACATGGGAAAAAATATAAGTTAGAGCTGACACTTGTGAGAGCATGTCACCTTCACGAAACATCAACAACTATGGTACTTTTTTGGGCTTTGAATGAAGGCACATTTGTCTGTTGGATTTACAAAGGTGTACATGCATATTTATATAAAAAACGTTTAAAAGCCGGGGCAAAATGAGACTTGCAAAAAGGATTGCAACTCTTTTCATTACCGGTACAAGAACGTGATGGGAATAGTGAAAATAGTCGTAGTTTTTACGTGAACAGAGATAAAAGTTAACTCTTAAACCACACAATGAAATACAACACACAAAAAATGGACTCAAAATTCAAAAAACACCCTTAAAATACATGTTAATTCAAGGAGGCACACACGATGACTATGAAATTCTTTGCTTTCCTTTCTGTATAGTTTATAAAATTATTATGGTATATTTCAAATCATAAGTTATAAAAGAGTATCACATAGTCAAAGCAGGAGATTAGATTAATTTAGTAGACATCAATAAACGAAAAATCAAATTTAAGTCAGACAAATGAGCTCCTTCTTTTGTACAATGTGTATGATGGAGTATTTTACTTTCAACAAGAATAAATTTATATCACATGTGCCAAAAAGTAAGTTGGATCTGACACTTGTGAGAGCATGTCACCTTCACGTGACATCAGTAGCTATGATACCTTTTTGGGGTTTGAATGAAGGCTCATCTGTCTGTTGGATTTTGCGAAGGTGTACATACATATTTATTGTAATATAGTGAAAAAGAAGGGGCAAAAGGAGACTTGTGAAAAATACTGCAACTCTTTTCATTACCGGTACAAAGACGCGATGGGAATAGAGGAAATAGTCCTAGCATTTTCGTGAACAGAGCTGAAAGTCAATGCAATGACCCAAGGGGTCATTCTATGAATTTAGACTCCGTTCTAGGCTTATTAGCCATAAAAAGATTAATTTTGAATACCTCGATTTACATGCGTAGTCCGGGCGTGAAACCGGAAAGCTTTTATGTGAAAATATGATAAATAGTGATTTCTAGAGTTAAAATTTGATTATAGTTGACTTTGGTTAAAATTTTGAGTAAACGGACCCGGATCTGTGTTCCGATGATCCCGGGTGGTCCGCAGTAAAATATAGGACTTGGGCGTATGCCCAGAAATGAATTCTGAGGCCCCAAGCCTTAGAAATCAATTTTTGAAAGAAATTATGTTGCTGAAATATTAATGAAATAAAGAAAAGAATTAATGTTTGAAACCATTGGCATCAAGCCCGTATTTTGGTTCCGGATCCCGGTACAGATTTGTTATAGTATTTAAATGTTAACTGTGAAATTTGGTGAAAAACAGAGTTTATTTGACGTGATTTGGATGTCCGGTTGAGAAATAATGAACTTTAAGTGTTCTTGAGAAAAATGAGGAGTTTTGAGGTTTAATTCATATTTTTACATGTTGTGTTCATGATTTGTTCGCACGAGCAAGTTTGTATGATATTTTTAGACTTACGTGCATGTTTTGTTTAAAGCCCCGAGGGCTCGGGTGAGTTTCAGATAGGCCACAGGATGTTTTACACTTGAAATTCTCTACTGGTTTTCCGCTGTTGGTGCTCCGACATTTTGTTCAATGCGTTCGCATTACCCCAGGCGCGAACGCACATAGTAATTTACTGGGGGGTCATTTTTGTTCAGTGCGAACGCGGACTGGGCCCCGCAAACGCGGTCTGGGCCCAGCAAATGCATAGTGTATTGGACCTGGGGGCAGGGGAGTCCAGTACAGTCACGACCCAAAATCCATTAAGGTCGTGATGACGCCGGACACCATAGTTAGGCAAGCCAACACTCAATAGTTAATTAAATTCCTATTTTATTATTTTTGAAATCGTTATTTTTCGTTTCATTATATGAAAATCGATAAAAAAAATTACTGAGTAAATAACAAGGTTTTAACACTTCAATTAATAAATATATCCCAGAACCTGATGTCACAAGTGCATGAGCAATTTCTAAGAATAATCAAATGAAATACAATATTCGTCCAGAATACAAATGACACGGTAAAGAAAGTACAACCCAATACGCTGAAGGAGACTCTGCTGGCTGCGGGTCGTCTCGAGAGGTGCAGCTCACCCAAGTCCCCATATTAACCATGCCACGACTCCAAGCGGGGCCACTAGATATACATGTACCTGTGCAACAAAATGCACAATAAGTGTAGTATGAGTACGAAAACAACGTGTACTCAGTAAGTATGCCGTCTAACCTCGAAAAGGTAGTGACGAGAGGTCGACTTTGACACTTTCTAAAGGTCAATTTAATATAAACAAGTGTGATGCTAAACATGGATGTTATAATCAGATAACAAATAACAACAGGAAAGGACAACTTCTTCCATAAATTATAAATATCAGTTTCCATCATTTCAGTTAATAACTCATATCTTAAGGCAATTAAACAGTTCAAATCACAGATGGTTTGCAACAAATATCACGCACAGGAAATACCGAGGGTCGAACGGCCTGAACCAACATAAATGTAAACTATGTACTGCTGAAGGGTCGAACAACGCGAACTATAGATGCATCTATTAACATGCCGTGGCGTACGGCCCGCTCCTATGAGAGTAGTGGAAAAAATCACCCCACTCGCGGAATATAAATTGCGAAGTGGTCACACATAATCATACACATTCAAACAGTCCACCCCGACTACATCGGAAAAACAAGTACCCAAGAAAATGACAATTTCTCTTTTACTGGTCATGAAAATAGTATTTAAATATTTTCTAAAAATTCATTTACCAAGTTCGATAAGTTTTAAACACTTTAATTTCATCAATATGGTTCCAAGTACGACAATAAAATATGCTTTTAGGGTCTAGACTACCCGGACATAAGCATAATAGTAGCTACGCACGGACTCCCGTCACCTTGTACGTATGTAGCCCATAAATAGTAGCACATATTTAATTATTTCACCTATGGGGACAATTCCCTCTTACAAGGTTAGAAAGGAGACTTACCTCGCTCCGAAGATTCATAACCGGCTTCCAAGCCCTTCCGAATTGATGCACCATGCCCAAAACTATCCAAATAATGGGCAAACAAATAAAAATATACTCTATTACTTATAACAATTCAATTTATATAAATTTCCAACTCCGCTCGGAAAGTCGATAAAATCACCATCGATCCCACGTGCCCAGATTCCGAGATTTTTTGAAGATAAACTTTACCCATAGCTTCACTAACTAAAATATATAATTCAATCTCAATTTCATGGCCAAAATCCAAAAATATATATTTTCTATGTTTTCTACCAAACCCCAAGTTCCACAAATTTCTATGTTAAAAATCTATACATAATTAATGTATTTAACTCAAGGAGGGTGGGAATAGCTTAACTTGCTATATATGATGAAACCTCCTCTTCAAACCCTCCAATAATCTCCCAAGCCAAGAGAAAAATGAAAGAAAGTGGTCAAATCCCGCTTTTAAAATAAGACACTACCCAGACCCGACCTCCGCACCAGCGGTCGAACCGCCGCACCTGCGGCCTCGCAGGTGTGGCCCAAACCTCGCATCTGTGCACTCCCCTTTCCCGGCACGGATCCGCACCTGCGCCTCCTTTTCTGCATCTACGCCTTTGCAGGTGCGGACAGAACCTCGCACCTACGCCCCCAGCCAAGCCAACCTTTTTCCGCTTCTGCGACACCAAGGCCGCTCCTGCGGCCAAAACCTCGTAGGTACGGTTACACCAGACAGCAGCAGCCTTAGCCTTTCTTAAACTTCCAACTTCGATCCGATAAACACCCAAAATCCATCAGGGGCCACCAAGACCCCGTCCAATTACACTAACCTGTTCCAAAACATAATGCGGACCTGCTCGAGGCTTCAAATCACATCAAACAATGCCAAAACCATTAATCACACTTAAATTCGAGCTTAATGAACTTTAAAATTTCCAACTTCTATATTCAATGCCGAAACCTATCAAATCACGTCCAACTTTCGAATTTTCCACTTCCGGTCGGACTTCTTAAAAACCTTCAAATTTCTGACTTTAGCCAAATGACTCCGAAATGACCTACGAACATTCGAATTCACTTCCAATCGCGCTCCTAACACTAGAATCACCATATGGAGCCGTTTCCAGACTCGGAATCCCAAATAGACATCAATAACACAGAAATGAACTTCGACCCAGACTTATGAAATTTCTTCCAAAATACTAACTTCCACAATATGCGCCGAAACGCTCCTGGCTCATCCAAACCCCGCTCCGAATATACGCCCAAGTCCGAAATCACCATACGAACCTGCTGGAATCTTCAAATACTAATTCCGAGGTCGTTCACTCAATAATCCAATCTTAGTCAATTCTTCCAACTTAAGGCTTCTGAAATGAGAACTTTCTTTCCAATTCGACTCTGAACTTCCCGAAATTCAGTTCCGACCACGCCTACAAGTCATAATACATGAAATGAAGCTGCTCATGGCCTTAAACCGCCATACGACGCGCTAGAGCTCAAAATGACCGGTCGGGTCGTTACATTCTCTCCCACTTAAACATACGTTCATCCTCGAATGTGCCAAGAACTTCTATGGAGTTATCTGAAATCACCGCTTGATAGTTCGTGCACCTACCTGTGCTGCCACCACTCACCTGAGCGCATTAGCTCGATCTAATCCGAAGATATCTTCTTTTATCCATACAATAAGCTCAGAATCCAGTTCCAACACCCGAAATCCTCTGCCAGGCCTGTTTCCAATATATGAACACCGAATTAATCACTACACGAGGTACCGGAATATGATTGCATGCCTCCGCTGAATTAGTACCATACACCGCATAATTCGTCATCTTACCATAATGACATTCCCTGATCTTAATAGCCAAAATTCCATGAATCTGATGTTTCCAATGCACCTCATGACATATATATAGGTCCTACTAGAACGCTTACGATACCGACACAACAAAGAAGATGTGTAGAAATTTATAACCAACTGCAGAGTTATCCAATCATTGAATCTCTCCTCTTGACTAGAATCATCTCCTCATTACGAACCAACTAATGGTATTTGTTCTTTAATATAATTCACATAATCTTATCGTACTGATCCCTGATCCAATAATCTCGTCTCACTCAGTATGAACTGCTCAGGCCCTAAGTCACCCCAGACATGACCAAAAGTCTCATCTGATGGCACAACGCGCCAATAGGCCACAACTCGAACGCGATACATAAAGAAACAAATTCTGGAAAGAACTTACTCAGCTCATGCAACTAATATGAACTTTCCTCATAAAATAGAAAGAAAAACACAAGAAAATAGATATAGGGAACCGTACTCAACATCACATTGTTGCGGCGCGCAGCCCGCTCCAAATAACATGCCCGTGGCGGCGTGCCACCCGATCCAAATAACATAACCGTGGCGGCGTGCCACCCGATCCAAATAACATAACTATGGCAGCATGCCACCCGATCCACACATAAAATTCACGTAAGGTGATACACACCGAACTAAATTTCTCATTACCACAAAATATCAAATATCGGTCACAAGCACGCTAAGTGCATACTACCACCCTGGGGAGACTGATAGAGCCATACGCTACAAAACTCAAGCACAATTGAGGTGTATACATATTCCGAATCTCAAGAGATATCCTGCTCACATAACATCATCACTACGCGAAACCTCAACACATAAGAAGCTATCAAGCCGTCTCACAACTCACACGACACAATCATAATATTACATGAAATAGACGAGGATGGAACACCATCTAATTTTCTAATACATCTCCATGAGAAGCACTATACTGAAATGAACATACCTGACTCTTATGGAGCCCATAATTATATTTAAATCCATTCACAACCTTCAAGCCGATTTCGCTCGCACCGAGCTAGGCTAATAGCCTTACCTGGGTCCATAATAACCCTTTTTTTTCTCATAAAACGCAAGAACACCCATAATAGCCGGAGTAAAACCCCTACATATGCAACCAAATGAGCCGAGCACCCTCCAGGCATAAACTCTCAAATAAACAATATTATACTTCTTTATACTTGGTCTGAATCTTCAATCAATTAAGTGACTACATGTCGCACTCATACGATCTTCGTGTGGAATACACTTCCACGACCTCATGCACTAGATAACAAGTGTGCACCTCCATACCACCGGCCACACAAATGCTGTAAAGCCTACCAAGAAATCTGCAACTAGACAAAGCCTCTTACACAACCACTGATCTCGGGTGATGCTGAAGACAATACCAGCTTACTCTAAACATCCAAATCCCTTTCCCTGCTCATCCGAGCTCGTGACATCCTTGTCAACACTGAACTAAATTGATCCTTACCTCAAATTCCATACTGCTCACTGCACCTAACATGCCAATATGAAATAGCACAAGAATTCCATCATAACTCCTGAACCACTATTAGGGCGAACAATTTATCACATAGAAACCTTTTACTTAACTTAATTTAAGAAAACCATAATGACACATGAGTGAATTCTCCTAATCACAAAACATACAAATCCTCAGGTAATAGTCTATGCCACCATAATCCTTCCGGGATCCGCCTACCCATGACAGGCCATTTCCCCCATGGATGACCATCTAAATTTTCCAAATTCCCATTACTCGCGTCATTCTCAAACTCCACCTCTGCAGGACATAACTGATTCACCCGAATACCTCAAACTGAAACTGATACGACACATAGCCTCGCACTCAACTTATCAACAACAGACTTCCCCCACTTTGCTCAAGCCATAAATCAAGATGAACAATAACTCAATGCCCATATGCTAACACCGCCACAATACCGCAATGAGATTCAATTAAACCTTCTCTAATCTCATATAACACGACCCATCTTATAACTTAATCCAATTCGCACTCACCTTAGGAATGATGATAACTCCTAATCAACACATAGCAACTTAATTCACACTTACTTCGAGTGATTTCATTCCACGAGATTACTTTGTCTCCAAGCCCATGAACCGTTTCATGCTCTCCTTGCATGCATATTCACATCTTCAACCGGTATACCCAGTCCGATAACCCTTCTACGAACCTGAAGTCATTTTCTTCTTTAGCCTCCAAATGCTACTCTACACGCTGAAGATAACATAGAACACTCCAACCTTATTCTCTTTCTCAAAATTCTGCTGCAAAAGCTTGATTCTTAACCATACTGTGGGCTTGAAATCCTTAGACACCACATTCTGACCTTCGAATTTACTAGGACCATTGTTGAGAGTCACCCACTCTGGCTCGGTCCCGAATATAATCAACTCCAAGGCTTCGCTGGTACCTGAACATCCATCTTGAATAAGCACCTGACTGAACTACTTCCCTTGCAAATTACCTCTGTACTAAGCATAAATCCTGAATCTTTCCAAAGCCTAAACCTGATTCAATAAGGCCAATCTTTGCACACATTTATCAAATCCTATGCTCAATTATTACTCATGTCTTCTTCCCTCAGCTGTAATAACCCACAAATATGCCGATAACCAAAATGTTTTGCCAGTGGATAACCATGCAACCCAATCGTAGGCGGTGGAACTCTCCCACTTAGCCTGAAGCCACTATTACACAAATCTGGGATTCACCAAGAATCTTCCTTCATTGTTGACATGATCCTGCATAACCAACTCGTCAAATTCCTTGAAATCCTTCCGTTAGCATTTCACAAGCACTCTGAGTCATTAATCACATTCCCATATCCGAACTCTTGCTGAATAGTCAGTAAAATCCCTCGCAAAAACTCCGCCAACCACGCAACTACTGACCTGCTAACAGAAGATAACCCACCTGCGGAAATTACCAACTGACACCTTCCAACGGCGTTGTACTGCACAATTTCTATGACATCAGTACCCTATCCTACACCTGTTCTCATTTACCAACTTTACCAGTCCGTCCGCTCCTCATGGACATCTACTAAATGCGTGACAATATCTTCTAATTCACAGCTATGCTGCATCCTTCTTCATCTCGAACAACTCCTCTCTGTTGTATCCAATCTTCCGCTGAAATAGCCAATATTTCAATTCAAGCCCGTGGACCCAATCACCGTGCACTGAAATTCTCAAATCGCTCCAAACATCCCCTCAAGATATGCAGCTATCTCACCACAAAACTCATATGCTATGCTGCCACTCTCCCACATTGGTCAAACTCACTCCTTTAAGAAACTGCTCGACTTCCGCTTCTTACACCTGGCCTTCTAGAAATTTAACCATTGCCTGACACTTCCTACATGTCTTTCCTCATCGTATGCTGCCCAGTTGTTGACATAAATAAATATCATTCTCTGTAGCACTTAAACCAGCAGACCACCACAACCTCAAAACTCTCCGAAGATCATCTTCCTCGAGCCGCCTACATTAGAAATACTTATTCAATCCTGAACCACCACACACCACGATCTCTGACAGCCGCTTCTTCAATATTACTTCACATTACTCTGACCTAGTGCAACCGAAGAAACCATCGCACCGACGAACTTAACACATCCTATTCGATCAAAGACAACGATGCCACGTCACAGATGAAGATTCCTCCTCACTTGAAAAAACCCAGTCTCATTACCTTATCAACCCGAACCTGATCATTTATAGTTCATTTGTCTTTCCTCCGCCAGAAATAAAATACTGAAATCTCGGAATCACGTTCCGAGTATAACTCCTATCAAGTCATTCATTTCCCCGACATATGGGCAAGCATCCTATCATCATATCAATATCGTGCGATAACCAGTTATAAGTATCATAACCACCTGAGCATAGCCTAAAAGCTCTTAGAAGCATAACTACTGAGTTGAAACAACATAATATCCTCTCGCAGAGCAACGACAATATCCCCAACCAACTACCCATGGAAAAACATCACACACCACACCCGTAGTACCATTACAATTCCTCAAATTCTCGATTTATAGCAAGCGCTTCACGACGTGTAAGATTGAGTAAGAAGAAACGTAGGCATAAGCCTCAAAGGAATCAAACCGCACGATAAGGAATCAAGAAGTGAAGTACTCCTAACAAGGTTTTAACACCTCAATTAACAAATATATCCCAGAATCCGGTGTCACAAATGCATGAGCAATTTCTAAGAAAAACCAAATGAAATACCACATCCGTCCAGAATACAAACGGGACGATAAAGAAAGTACAACCCAATACGCTAAAGGAGACTCTGCTGGCTGTGGGTAGTCTCGAAAGGTGCAGCTCACCCAAGTCCCCATATCAACCATGCCACGACGCCAAGCGGGGCCACTGGATATACATGTACCTGTGCAACAAAATGCATAGTAAGTGTAGTATGAGTACAAAAACAACGTGTACTCAGTAAGTATCCCGCCTAACCTCGAAGAGGTAGTGACGAGAAGTCGACTTTGATGCTTGCTAGAGTTAAATTTAATATAAACAAGTGTGATGCTAAACATGGATGTTATAATCAGATAACAAATAACAACTGGAAAGGAAAACTTCTTCCACAAATTATAAATCTCAGTTTCCGTCATTTCAGTTAAACACTCATATCTTAAGGCAGTTAAACAGCACAAATCACAGATGGTATGCAACAAATATCATGCGCAGGAAATGTCGAGGGTCGAACGGCTCGGACCAAAATAAATGTAAATTGTGCACTGCCGAAGGGTCGAACGGCACGAACCATAGATGCATCTATTAACCTGCCATGGTGTACGGCCCGCTCCCATGAGAGTAGTGGAGGAAATCACCCCGCTTGCACAATATAAATTGCGAAACGGTCACACATAATTATACACATTCAAACAGTCCACCCCGACTACATCGGGAAAACAAGTACCCAAGAAAATGAAAATTTCTCTTTTAGTGGGGAAAAATATAGTACTTAAATCTTTTCCAGAAATTCATATACCAAGTTCGATAAGGTTTAAACACTTTAATTTCATCAATATGGTTACACGTACGGCAAATAAAACATGCTTTTAGGGCCTAGACTACCTGGACATAAGGATAAGTAGCTACGCACGGACTCCCGTCACCTCGTACGTACGTAGCCCCCACAAATAGTAGCACATATTTAATTATTTCAGCTATGGGGACAATTCCCTCTTACAAGGTTAGAAAGGAGACTTACCTCGCTCCGAATATTCATAACCGACCTCCAAGCCCTTCCGACGACTCATATTGATGCACCACGCCCAAAACTATCAAAATAATGGGCAAACCAATGAAAATATACTCTAATACTTATAACAATTCAATTTATATAAATTCCCAACTCCTCTCGGAAAGTCGATAAAATCACCCTCGAGCCCACGTGCCCGGATTCTGAAATTTTACGAAGATAAATTTTACCCATAGCTTCACTAACTCAAATATATAATTCACCCTCAATTTCACGCCCAAATTTGTGGCTAAAATCCAAAAATTTAATTTTTCTATGTTTTTATACCAAACCCCAAGTTCCACAAATTTCCATGTTAAAAATCTATACATAATCAATGTATTTAAATCAAGTTGGGTGGGAATAGCTTACGTTGCTATATATGATGAAACCCCCTCTTCAAAACCCTCCAATAATCGCCCAAGCCAAGAGAAAAATGAAAGAAAGTGGCTAAATCCCACTTTTAAAATAACACACTGCCCAGACCCGACCTCCGCACCTGCGGTCGAACAGCTGCACCTGCGGTCTCGCAGGTGTGGCCCAAACCTCGCACCTGCGCACTCCCCTTGCTCGGCACGGATTCACACATGCGCCTCCTTTTCCGCATCTGCGCCTTTGCAGGTGCGGACACAACCTCGCACCTGCGCCCCCAGCCAAGCCAGCACTTTTCCGCTTCTCCGACACCAAGGCCGCTCCTGTGGCCAAAACCTCGCAGGTGCGGTTACACCACACACCAACAATCTTAGCCTTTCTCAAACTTCCAAATTCGATCCGATAACCACCAGGAATCCACCGGGGGCCCTCGCGACCCCGTCCAATCACACCAACCTGTTCCAAAACATAATGCGGACCTGATCGAGGCCTCAAATCACATCAAACAACACCAAAATCATGAATCACACTCAAATTCTAGCTTAATGAACTTTAAAATTTCCAACTTCTATATTCGATGCCGAAACCTATTAAATCACGTCCGATTGACCTCAAATTTTGCACACAAGTCAAATTCAACATTACGGACCTGCTCCAACTTTCGAATCAGAAATCTGACCCCGATATCTAAATTTTCACTTCCGGTCGAACTTCTTAAAATCCTTCAAATTTCTGACTTTAGCCAAATGACTCTGAAATGACCTACGGACCTCCGAATTCACTTCCGATCACGATCCTAACACCAGAATCACCATACGGAGCTGTTCCCAGACTCGAAATCCCAAACGGATGAAATGTAATTCGACCCAGACTTATGAAATTTCTTCCAAAATACTAACTTCCACAATCTGCGCCGAAACTCTCTTGGGTCATCCAAAACCCGCTCCGAACATACGCCCAAGTCCGAAATCACCATACAAACCTGCTGGAACCTTCAAATCCTAATTCCGAGGTCGTTCACTCAAAAATCCAATCTTAGTCAATTCTTCCAACTTAAGGCTTCTGAAATGAGAACTTTCTTTCTAATTCGACTCCAAACTTCTCGAAATTCAGTTCCGACCACGCCTACAAGTCATAATATCGGAAATGAAGCTGCTCATGGCCTTAAACCTCCAAACACATGTTAGAGCTCAAAACGACCGGTCGGGTCATTACAAGTACCCTATGTGAACTCCCTCCCCTAATGTGAACGCGATGGCCAACTGCCCTGTAGCCTTTGCGAACGCAACAGGCCCTATGCGAACGCATAGAAGGCGTAATTTGGTCCGAAACCCGAGTTTAGACCAAGCAGGCCTGGGGTCGGGTTTTAACTTTTTTTGAGAAAACTCAGGAAAAATTATAATTTTCAGTAAAGTTTGTTCCTTTAGCATTAATTAAAGATATTAAGTTAATTATGGTTAGATTCGAGTGTATTGGAGGTTAATTCATGAGGAAAAGCTATAATTGAATAGTGAGTGACCTTCGAAATTGAGGCAAGTACTTGGTTTAACCTTGACTTGAGGGAATAGGAATCCCCAACTAAATTGTTATGTGAAATTGCATGTGAGTGGTGTATAGGTGAGGTGACGAGTATTTATGCACCACCAAATTGTATGTTTACATGATCCCCTCCCTGTTTCCAATCTAATTGCTTCATGTTTTTAATTGTTTCATGTTCATTTTTGTCTTCTATAATTACTTGGCTTGTTATATTGTGGTAATCCTTGTTGCAATCATGTTTGAGAAAGTATTAGTTGTTTTCCTTGATTTTATTGTGGTACATATAGACCGAGTGGGTTGACATTGTTTTTACGAGATGTATATATATATATATANTGATAATTATGCTTTGACTGATTTTTGTTACAAAGATTTTGAAATTTATTGGTTTATCCTACTGTTTTCCCATATCCTGCACATTTGGTTATTTTAAAATTAAAGTTTGGAAATTTGGAAACTTGTGTGAAATTCTGGTGAAAGCTGAGGCTTGGAATAGGCGACTGAGTTATTTTATTTATTGTTTCAGTACATATTTTCTTGTTTGTGTAGAATTGTTTTATTGCGTTATTATATATATATATATATATATATATATATATATTGTCACATGTTAAGTTATAATTGCCCCGCCTTAGCTTCGTCACTACTTCATCGAGGTTAGGCTCGACACTTACTCAGTACATGGGGTCGGTTGTATTGATACTAAACTTTGCACTCTTTTGTGCAGATCCATGTACCGGCCAGCAGTAGTGATTTTAGTGGCAGATACTTATTATCCGGAGACACGAGGTATATCTGCCGGCGTTCGCAAATCCCGAGAGTCTTCTCTTAGTTCGTAGAGATTGTTTTATAATTTTCCTAAAACAGTTTTATTATTTCTTTCATCCCATTAATTGTAGTATTATTTAGTAGTTCATGAATTGTGACACCAGACCCTGGGGGTAGTCTTAGAGTTATTTATATAATTAGTTCGTGGCTCGGTTTATTTATTTGTTTATTATTTTATATTTGGAGTTTTTCTTTGGAAATGATTAGATTAAGTTTACNGAAATCAAGGAAAATAACTAATATATATATATTGCTGTTGGTTCATTTTGAGATATTGTTTATGAAGTTTGTGAGAACTACCGTTCATTGTTTATGACTGTTGAGACAAAAGTATTGCGAAAGGCTTGGCCTGAATTGTGAAGTTTTGATAGAAATAAATATATATGACTGTGATAAGGGTAGATAGGGGAAATAAATATATATGATTGTGATAAGGGTGGACAGGGGAAATAAATATATATGACTGTGATAAGGGTGGACAGTGGAAATATATATGACTGTGATAAGGGTGGACAGGGAAAATATAAATATATGACAGTGATAAGGGATGATAATTATGCTTTGACTGATTTTTGTTACAAAGATTTTGAAATTTATTGGTTTATCCTACTGTTTTCCCATATCCTGCACATTTGGTTATTTTAAAATTAAAGTTTGGAAATTTGGAAACTTGTGTGAAATTCTGGTGAAAGCTGAGGCTTGGAATAGGCGACTGAGTTATTTTATTTATTGTTTCAGTACATATTTTCTTGTTTGTGTAGAATTGTTTTATTGCGTTATTATATATATATATATATATATATATATATATTGTCACATGTTAAGTTATAATTGCCCCGCCTTAGCTTCGTCACTACTTCATCGAGGTTAGGCTCGACACTTACTCAGTACATGGGGTCGGTTGTATTGATACTAAACTTTGCACTCTTTTGTGCAGATCCATGTACCGGCCAGCAGTAGTGATTTTAGTGGCAGATACTTATTATCCGGAGACACGAGGTATATCTGCCGGCGTTCGCAAATCCCGAGAGTCTTCTCTTAGTTCGTAGAGATTGTTTTATAATTTTCCTAAAACAGTTTTATTATTTCTTTCATCCCATTAATTGTAGTATTATTTAGTAGTTCATGAATTGTGACACCAGACCCTGGGGGTAGTCTTAGAGTTATTTATATAATTAGTTCGTGGCTCGGTTTATTTATTTGTTTATTATTTTATATTTGGAGTTTTTCTTTGGAAATGATTAGATTAAGTTTACTTTAAATTTATTTTATTATGTTTAAATGGATAATCAAAGGAAAATAGCTAATCGAACTCTAACATTGTCTTGCCTAGCAAGTGTGGTGTTAGACGCTATCACGATCCCTAAGGTTAGGAATTTAGGTCGTGACAAGTTAGTATCAGAGCCCTAGGTTGCTTAGGTCTCACAATTCACAAACAAGCTTAGTAGAGTCTAAAGGATCGATACAGAGACGTCTGTACTTATCTCTCAGAGGCTATTGAGTTAGTAAACAACTCCATTTTTATTTATATTCTATCATGCGATTCTTGTATCCCAAATACTGATTGGATTCTTCTATTCTCTCGCAGATGGCGAGAACATGTGCTTCCCCTTCCGCTGAACAGCATTCCGGTCCTCCAGCAGCAGTATCTCCTACTAGGGGCAGAGGACGAGGCAGGGGAAGGACTCAGCCCATTGCTCAGGCAGCAACCTTAGCTGTGGAACCTCAGATCGATATTAATGAAGGGGTTCTATCTCAGACCGTTCCAGCGGGACCAGTTCAGGTCCCCGAGGGTTTTATTGCTACCCGGTTCTTCAGGATGCTTTGGTCCGTTTAGTGGGACTTATGGAGAGTGTGGCCTAGATTGGCACATTCCCTGTTGCAGCATCCATATCTCAGGCTGGAGGAGGGGTCCAAACTCCTGCAACCCATACTCCGGTTCAGACTACTCCTCAGGTTCAGACCCCAGTAGCCGATCCAGTTGAGGTAATTCAGCCAGTTGTAACAGTGCCACCCGTTAATGAGGAAGCCATGTCCTCAGATGCTTTGTGGAGACTAGACAGGTTTATCAACCTTTTCCCTGTTCACTTTAGTGGTGCTACTTCAGAGGACCCTAAGGAATATCTGGATAGTTTTCATGAGGTGTTGCGTAATATGGGTATTTTGGAGACCAATGGGGTCTATTTTGTTGCTTTTTAGATGACTGGTTCCGCCAAGAAATGGTGGAGGAATTATCTGTTGACTAGACTAGCTGGGTCTCCTGCCTTGACTTGGGATAAGTTTTCTCATCTCTTTATGGAGAAGTTTTTGCCTGTTACTACTCGAGAAGAGAAGCGTCGTCAGTTTGAGCGACTACAACAGGGCAGTATGACCGTGACCCAGTATGAGACTCGTTTCATGGATTTGGCTAGACATGTTATTCTCTTGTTGCCCAGAGAGAGAGAGAGGGTCAGATGGTTTATTGAGGGTATTTCTCAGCCCATCAGGTTGCAGATGGCCAAGGAGACAGGGACCGAGATTTCATTGCAGGATGCATCTAATGTGGCTAGGAGGGTTGAGTCAGTTCTCAGGATGGGAGGTCAGGGGTTTGACAAGAGACCTCGCCATTCCAGTGGTGTCAGTGGTGCCTCATCCGATTATATGCCTTTCCAGCCAGGCCTGAGGCAGAGTCCTCCGACGCTATTATTATAGGTATCATCTCAGTTTGTGATAGAGTTGCTTCAGTTTTGTTTGATCCGGGATCTACTTATTCTTATGTTTCATCCTATTTTGCCTCTTATTTGGGGGTGCCCTGTGATTCCTTGAGTGTTCCTGTTTATGTGTCTACACCAGTGGGGGATGCTATTATGGTAGATCATGTATATCGTTCATGCGTAGTAGTCATTGAAGGTCTTAAAACTAGTGTGCATCTTTTACTCCTAGACATGGTCGATTTTGATGTTATATTGGGCATGGATTGGTTGTCGCCTTATTATGCCATCTTGGATTGTCACGCCAAGTAAGTTACCTTAGCATTGCCGGGGTTGCCTCGATTATAATGGAAAGGGACTCTTGGTCATTCTCCCAGCCGAGTGATTTCATATGCCAAGGCTCGCCGCATGGTGGAGAAGGGGTGTTTGGCTTATTTCGCTCATATTCGTGACTCCGATGCCGAGGTTTCTTCTATAGAGTCAGTTCCTAGTGTTCGTGAGTTTCCCGAGGTATTTCCTGCAGACCTGTCGGTGATGCCACCCGACAGGGATATTGATTTTTGTATTGAGGTGGCTCCGGGCACTCAGCCCATTTCTATTCCTCCATATCGGATGGCCCCACCAGAACTGAAAGAGTTGAAAGAACAGTTGCAAGACTTGCTAGAATAGTTGAAAGACTTGCTAGATAAGGGTTTCATCAGACCTAGTGTCTCGCCTTGGGGTGCACCGATTTTGTTTGTAAGGAAGAAAGACGGGTCGATGAGGATGTGTATAGATTACCGGCAACTGAATAAAGTTACTATCAAGAATAAGTATCTGTTGCCGAGGATTGATGACTTATTTGATCAGCTTCAAGTTGCTAGAGTATTTTCGAAAATTAATTTGAGATCGGGCTATCATCAGCTGAAGATTAGGGCGTCTGATGTTCCTAAGACGGCCTTTCGGATGAGGTATGGGCACTACAAATTTTTGGTTATGTCCTTTTGGCTGACTAATGCTCCAGCAGCCTTTATGGAATTGATGAATCGGGTTTTCAAGCTCCATCTGGACTCTTTCGTGATCGTGTTCATTGATGATATTCTAATATACTCCCGCAGTCGGGAAGAACATGAGCAACATCTCTGTATAGCCCTCCAGACTTTGAGGGATAATTAGTTATATGCCAAGTTTTCAAATTGTGAGTGCTGGTTATATTCAGTAGCCTTCTTGGGTCATTTAATATCAGCTGAGGGTATTCAGGTTGATCCTAAGAAGATAAAGGCAGTCAAGAACTGGCCTAGATCCACTACAGCCATGGAGATAAGAAGCTTCTTGGGTTTGGCAGGTTACTACCATCGTTTTGTGGAGGGGTTCTCATCTATAGCATCCACAATGACTAAATTGAATCAGAAAGGAGCCTCATTTAAATGGTCAGACGAGTGCGAGGCGAGCTTTTAGAAGCTCAAGAAAGCCTTGACTTCAGCACTGGTGTTGGTGTTACCATCAGGTTCAGATTCTTTCACGGTGTATTGTGATGCTTCCCGAGTTGGACTTGGAGCAATATTGATGCAGGATGGCAGGGTGATTGCATATGCGTCTCGGCAGCCGAAAGTCCATGAGAATTATTATCCTGTTCATGACTTGGAGTTGACAGCCACTGTTCATGCATTGAAAATTTTGAGGCACTATCTTTATGGCGTGCTGTGTGAGGTTTTCACTGACCATCGCAGTCTCCAGTAATTATTTAAGCAAAAGGATCTAAATTTGTGTCACAACACGATTTACCCTCCGAAAGGCATCGTGACGACACCTAGTCTCTACGACTAGGTAAGCCTAATTGCGAAAAAGATATTAAAAAGAAGCAATAAAATAAAGATGGAATAAAGTAAATCTACTAATGAAACATCACCATTCAGCACGTACAAAATATAACTTCCCAAAACCCGGAATATCACAAACAGTCACAAGCTTCTAACACTAATATAGCTCTAACAAAAACTGGAAAAGTACATAAGAACGTTTCTACAAGATAGAATAGAAGGAGACTCCGAGGATTCTGCGGAAGCGGCAGAAATACCTTGCAGTCTCCCGTAATCAGCAGCACCAACTAAGCACGAGGCTGATAGATCGTACCTGGATCTTCACACGAAAACATGTGCAGGAAAGGGCATGAGTAGACCACATTTGGTACCCAGTAAGTGCCAAGCCTAACCCTGGTAAAGTAGTGACGATGTCAGGTTAATGCTCTACCGGATTTCCAAATAAGTTAGTTTAAAACAGTACAAAAGATAGGTAATGTCTACAATAGACAGTTTAAGAAAAACATTATAAGTTTACAGTAAGAAAATCCTCGGCTCAACATAATATATATCACAAAGTGGAATCTCCCAGGATACCATCCCATAGTTCCAAATGATTATGCAGTACATGGGAAAAGCTCCCGGAATACGTCCGCTGTCCCAATTTAAATATGCAGTACATGGGGAAAGCTCTCCGAATACGTCTGTAGTCCCAATTTAAATATACAGTACAGGGGGAAAGCTCACAGAATACGTCTGTAGTCCCAATTTAAATATGAAATGCGAATAAATGCCGGATAAGTTTTATTTAAATAGTTCAGGAGAAAAGTCATAGGCATAACATAGGATAGGACTAACTAAACATGGCGCACTTAGTATCAAATAGGAATTTCAGGTAAAGCAGGTAGGCATGCTCCTTCCTAATCTAAACTACACAATTAGCACATTAAACAGTAAAATAAGAGTGAAATGATTTATGGCATGGAAGGAAAAATGGAAATTTAGCAACAATGGCCCATGCACGTACTCGTCACCTCACATACACGACGCCTATACAACAAATAGTATTCAAACAACCTAAGGGGAAGTCCCCAACACAGAGTTAGGCAAGCCACTTACCTCGACTGCGTTACTCAACTCAAAACCACGCTCTTGCCACGAGTACCCGACTCTGAATTGCCCAAATATATTCAATTCAATTGCAAAATGTAAATATAATTGTAAGAAATCGATCTAGCTAATTAGTTCAAGGCTAATGCGCGAAATTAGAAAAATTTCCCAAAAAGTCCCCCCGGCACACGTCTCGGAAACGAGTGAGAGTTACAAATTTAGAACACCCATTCACTCACGAACTCACTTGAACAAGTCATCGAAAACTGACGTCAAAATCTCATTAAATTCTCGGATTTCTATTTGGGGAATCTTCCTCCCATTTTCATGATTTTTCACCCAAATTTATTGATTGCATGGAAGAAATTGCTATAGATTATGATATACAAGTAAAATAAGGTTAGGAATTGTAAACTATGAATCTTCTCCTCAAAACCCACTCAAAATCGCCTAATCCCGAGCTCCAAATCATTTTTAGAAGATATGAATTTCAAGCCCTCGAATATGGTATAAACTGCCCAGCGATCCCGCACCTACGCCCCTTGGACCGCACCTGCGGAAAATACATCGCAGGTGCGAAAAATCCTTAAGTTTGCTGGAACCGCACTTGCGGTCACTGGGCCGCATCTGCGGAACTCTTGCCGCACCTACGAGCCTGGCTGACCCAGGCCAATTCCGCATCTGCGATGGCCCCCCTCCGCACCTGCGTGTCCGCACCTACGGCTCCCCTTCCGCAGGTGCGAAACACCAGCACCAACAATGCTTCAACTGGTTTTTAAGTTCAAATCCCGTCCCGTTGAGCATTCGAAACATTTCCGAGGCCCCCCAGACCTCAACAAAACTTACCAACGAGTCCTAATACCTTATCCAAACTTAGTCGAGCCTTCAAAACACATCACATAACATCAAAATCACCAATTATGCATGGATTCAAACCTAAGAACTTATGAATTTTCCAAAATCTACAACCGATGCCGAAACACATCAAAACTAGTCCGAATGACCTCAAATTTTACACACAGGTCATAAATGGCACTATGGACCTACAGCGACTCTCGGAATTCCATTCCGAGCCCGATATCAAAATTTCACCTATTGGCCGAAATCGCCGAAATTCTAACTTTCGCCAATTCAAGCCTAAATCCACTACAAACCTTGAAAAGAAATTCCGCACACTCTCCTAACTCCGAAATCACCCACCGGATCTAACGAAGTCGTCGGAATCCCATTCCGGACCCGTCTTCCCATAGTTCCAACTACGGTCCGATTTCTAAAGCTTAAACTCATTAATAGAGACTATGTGTCAGAAAACTCTCCGAATTTTGCAAGTAATCATTCCGTCAAGTCCCATAAGCAGATATAAAAGTGGGGAAAGCAGTTACTAGGGGATCAGGGTGCTAACTCTTAAAGCGACCGACCGGGTCGTTACATTCTCCCCCTCTTAAGAAAATCGTTCTTCCTCGAACGAGTATAGAGACATACGTGAAGCTGTGAAAAGATGAGGGTACTGATTGGACATATCTTGCTCGGTCTCCCAAGTCGCCTCCTCGACCGGCTGACTCCTCCAATGAACCTTGAATGATGCAATATTCTTCAACCTGAGCTTTCTGACCTTTCTATCCAATATAGCGACTGGCTCCCCAACATATGATAAATCCTTGTCCAACTGGACTGAACCGAAATCCAAAACATGAGTCGGGTCACCGTGATACTCCCGGAGCATAGAGACGTGGAATGCCGTATGAACTCCTGCTAGGTTGGGAGGCAAGGCTAGCTCATAAGCAACCTCCCCAACACGCCGCAATACCTCAAAAGGACCAATGAATCTCGGACTCAGCTTACCCTTCTTCCTGAACCTCATGACGCCCTTCATAGGCGATACCCGAAGCAAAACCCGATCACCAGCCATAAATGCCAAATCACTAACTTTACGGTCCGCATAACTCTTCTGCATGGACTGAGCCATGCAAAGTCTCTCCTGAAACACCTTCACCTTGTCCAGGGCATCCTGGACCAAATCTCTACCCAACAATCGGGCCTCGCCCGGCTCAAACCATCCCACTGGGGACCAGCACCGTCTACCATACAAAGCCTCATACAGCGCCATCTGAATGCTGGACTGGTAGTTGTTATTATAAGCAAACTCTGAAAGTGGCAAGTATCGGTCCGATGACCCTCCAAAATCCATCACACAGGCACAAAGCATATCCTCAAGGATCTGAATCGTTGCTCGGACTGCCCGTCCGTATGAGGGTGAAAGGTTGTACTCGACTCTACCCTGGTGCCTAGCTCCTACTGAACGGATCTCCAGACCCGTAAAGTGAAATGTGTAGCCCTGTCTGAAATGATAGATACTGGAATATCATAGAGGCAAACAATCTCCCTGATATAAATCTCCGCCAACCTCTCAGAGGAGTATGTAGTCAACACTGGAATGAAATGGGCTGACTTGGGCAGCCGATCCACAATCACCCAAATAGCATAGAGCTTTTTCAGAGTCGAAGGAAGTCCAACCACAAAGTCCATGGTGATCCGCTCCCACATCCACTCTGGAAGCTCAATCTACTGAAGTAACTCTCCTGTCCTCTGATGCTCATATTTAACTTGTTGACAGTTGAGACACTTGGCCACAAAATCCACTATATCATTTTTCATCCTTCTCCACCAATAGTGCTGTCTCAGATCCTGGTACATCTTTGCGGTACCTGGATGAATGAAATACCGCGAGCTATGGGCCTCCTCAAGAATCAAATCTCGAAGCCCATCCAAATTGGGCACATAGATCCGACCCTGCATCCTCATCACACCGTCATCTCCTATAGTCACATCCCTGGCGTCACCTCACTGAACCCTGTCCTGGAGAACCAGAAGGTGGGGATCATCATAGTGACGCTCTTGAATACGGTCATAAAGAGAAGACCGAGCCACCACACAAGATAAAACCCGGCAAGGCTCAGAAAGATTCAATTTCACGAACTGACTGGCTAAGTATTGGACATCCAAGGCTAAGGGCCTCTCAACTGTCGGAAGATATGCCAAACTCCCTATACTCTTCGCCCAGCGACTCAAGGCATCGGCCACCACATTGGCCTTCCTCGGGTGGTATAATATAGTGATGTCATAGTCCTTTTGTAAATCCAACCATCTCCGTTGGTGAAAATTGAGGTCCTTCTGCCTGAAAAAGTGCTACAAACTCCAGTGATCAGTAAAAATCTCACATGGAACACCGTACAAATAATGACGCCAGATCTTCAGGGTGTGAACAATAGCTGCTAACTCGAGGTCATGAACCGGATAATTCTTCTCGTGCACCTTCAACTTCCTGGACGCGTAGGCGATCACCCTACCGTCCTGCATCAATACTTCTCCAAGGCTAATCCTCGAGGCATCACAATAGACAGTGTAGGACCCGAACCTGTACGCAACACTAATACTAAGGCCGAAGTCAAAGCTGTCTTGAGCTTGTGAAAGCTCTCCTCACACTCCTCGGTCCACCTGGATGGAGCACCCCTTCTGGGTTAGTCTGGTCATAGGTGCTGCAATATATGAAAAACCCTCTACAAAGTGACGGTAGTACCCTGTCAAACAAAGGAAACTACGGATCTCCGTAGCTGATGATAGTCTAGGAAAACTCTGCACCGCCTCCACTTTCTTCGTATCTACTTTGATCCCATCACAAGACACTATGTGGCCCAAAAATGCCACTGAATCAATCCAGAACTCACACTTGGAGAATTTTGCATACAATCTCTTCTCCGTCAAAGTCTGAAGCACGGTACTCAAGTGTTGCTCATGATCTTCCCGTGATCGGGAATACACCAGAATATCGTCAATAAACACAATGACGAAAGAATCAAGATAGGGCCAGAAAACATTGTGCATCAAATGCATAAAAGCTGCTGGGGCATTGGTCAGCCCAAATGACATAACAAGAAACTCATAGTGGCCATATCTAGTCCTGAAGGCAGACTTCGGGATGTCTGACTCCCGAATCTATAGCTGATGATAGCCAGATCGCAATTCAATCTTGGAGAATACTCTGGAACCCTGTAGCTAGTCGAATAAATCATCAATGCGGGGCAAAGGATACTTGTTTGTCACTGTAACCTTGTTCAGCTGCCGATAGTCAATAAACATACGCATAGAGCCATCATTTTTCTTCACAAATAGCACTGGAGCACCCCAAGGTGATACACTGGGTCTGATGAAACCCTTATCAAGCAACTCCTGTAACTGCTCCTTCAACTCCTTCAACTCAGGGCATACGGTAAGGAGGGATAGAAATAGGCTGAGTGCCCGACAAAACATTAATGCCGAAATTAATATCTCTGTCAGGCGGCATACCCCGAAGATCAGCTGGGAATACATTAGGAAGGTCCTTCACTACCGGGACTGACTCAACTGGAGGGGTATCAACACTGACATCTCTCACATAGGAAAAATACGCATCACACCCCTTAATCCATTGAGCCTTAAGAAATGAAATAACCCTGCGGGGAGTATACTCTAAGGTACCTCTCCGCTCAAATCTTGGCAAGCCTGGCATATCCAGCATCACGATCTTAGCGTGACAATTGAGAATAGTATAATGAGGCAACAACTAGTCCATGCCCAAGATAACATCAAAATCTACCATGTTGAGTAATAATAAATCAGCCATGGTCTTAAAACCAGTAAGAGAAATCAAACATGACCGATATACGCAGTCCACAACTAGAGAGTCTCCCATAGGAGTAGATACATAAACAGAGGAACTCAAAGAATCCCGAGATATCCCCAAAAGTGGAGCAAAATAAGTTGACACATATGAATACGTAGATCCTGGATCAAATGATACTGATGCATCCATATGACAGACAAGGACAACACATGTGATGACTGAGTCTGAAGCAACGGCCTCGGAACGGGCTGGAAGGGCATAGTGTCTGGCCTGACCTTCCTCTCTAGGGCGACCTCTCCCTCCCCGACCTCCACCTTGAGCTGACTGAGGAGGTGGAGTGGCAGCTGGGGCTGGAAGAATAGTCGGAGTACCCGGCGGAGAACCTGGAGGATGATAAGACTATGGAGGTGCACCCCTCCTGACCCTGAGGCAATCTCTAATCACGTGACGAGTGTCACCGCACTCAAAATAACCCCTCAGAGGATGCTGCAGCTGAGACTGAATAGGAGCTGGCTTGCTGGGCTGGCAAAAATTAGCACCTCGAGCTGGAGGCACACTGGATACTGGCGGTGCATAATAGAATTTCTGAGGTCTAGGAGGAGCTGGAATACCGCTGGCTGCTGGAAGGGTTGAATGAACAGGGCGACCCAAAAATCCCCTACCATAGCGTGCTGCTGGTGCACGAGCTCTTGAAAAATGGCCAGTCTCTCGAGACCTCTTGGCCTCTCTCTTCTCTCGGTGCCGAGCAAACATGCCCTCTACTCTCCTAGCAATACTCACTGCCTGCTGATAAGTGATATCCATCTCCAACTTTCTTTCCATACTGGTCTGAATACTAGGGTGAAGTCCCTCAATGAAGCGACGAACCCGCTCTCTGATTGTGGCAACCAAGGTTGGTGCATCCCGAGCTAACTCACTGAAACAGACTGCATACTCCGACACAGTCATAGTACCCTAGCGCAGCTGCTCGAACTCCACGCGCCAAGTATCCATGAGGCTTTGAGGGACATACTCTCGCAGAAACATCTCTGAAAACTGAGTCCAAGTGAGTGAGGTTGCCTCGTCCGGACTAATCCGCTCATAGGCCCGCAACCACTGATATGCCACTCCCCTCAGCTGGAAAGTGGTGAAAGAAACCCCACTGGTCTCCACCATGCCCATAGTGCGGAGAATACGATGACACTCTTCAAGAAACCCTAGAGCGTCATCTGAAGCTAGTCCGCTGAAAATAGGTGGGTGGTACTTCTTGTACCTCTCAAGTCTGAGCTGCTCTGCCTCAGAAGCAGCTACCCTGGTCCCATGATGTACCAGAGCCACTGGGGGCATAAGAATATACTCCGGGGCCCGATCAACCTGGCCCATCTACTTAGGAGTGCGGGCTGCAGGAGTCTGTACCCGTCCCCCGACCTGAGATGTAACGGGAGCTATCAGAAGTAGTCTAGCATGACCTGGAGTGCTGAACATGCTCATGAACTGAGCTAAAGCCTCCTGTAAGGCTGGAGCAGCAATAGGGACCTCCTGTGCCGGCTCTCCAACTGGAGCTGTTGTAGGCTCATCTGTCTTTGCTCTCATCGGTGCTCGGGCTGCACCACGTGATCATCCTATACCCCGACCCCGGCCTCTAGCGGCCCTGGCGGACCTGTCAGGGGGCTCAGGTGCCTGGTCATCGGTCCTCCTAGTACGGGTCCTCACCATCTGCGGGAAAAGAATAGAATCGAATTTTACAATTTTTGATGTCAATAATTCGCACGACAAGGAAATCAAAGAAATATGATTGTTCTTAACATTTACATAGCCTCCCGAAGATAGATACGGACGTCTCCGTACCGATCCACGAGACCCTAATAAACGGGCTTGTGACTATGACTCCGATGAACCTAGACGCTCTGATACCAACTTGTCACGACCCGATTTACCCTCCGAAAGGCATCGTGACGACATTTAGTCTCTACCACTAGGTAAGCCTAATTGCAGAAAAGATATTAAATAGAAGCAATAAAATAAAGACGGAATAAAGTAAATCTACTAATGAAACATCACTACTCGGCACGTACAAAATATAACTTCCCATAACCTGGAATATCACAAACAGTCACAAGATTCTAACACTACTATAGCTCTAATAAAAACTGGAAAAGTACATAAGAACGTTTCTACAAGATAGAATAGAAGGAGACTTGGAGGATACTGCGGACGTGGCAGAAATACCTTGTAGTCTACCGGAATCAGCAGCAGTAACTAACCGCGAGGCTGATAGCTCGTACCTGGATCTGCACACGAAAACATGTGCAGAAAAGGGCACGAGTACACCACATTTGGTACCCAGTAAGTGCCAAGCCTAACCCCGGTCAAGTAGTGACAAGGTCAGGTTAAGGCTCTACCGGATTTCTGAATAAGTTAGTTTAAAACAATACAAAAGATAGGTAATGTCTACAGTAAACAGTTTAAGAAAAACATTATAAGTTTACAGTAAGAAAATCCTCGGCTCAACATAATATATATCACAAAGTGGAATCCCCAGGATACCGTCACGTAGTTCCAAATGATTATGCAGTACAGGGGGAAAGCTCCCGGAATACGTCTGTAGTCCCACTTTAAATATGCAGTACAGGGGGAAAGCTCCAGGAATACGTCTGTAGTCCTAATTTAAATATGCAGTACAGGGTGAAAGCTCCCGGAATACGTCCGTAGTCCCAATTTAAATATGAAGTGCGAATGAATGCCGGATAAGGTTTATTTAAAAAGTTCAGGAGAAAAGTCATAGGCAAAACACAGGATAGGACTAACTAAACATGGCGCACATAGTATCGAATAGGAATTTCAGGTAAAGTAGGTAGGCATGATCCTTCCTAATCTAAACTACACAATTAGCACATTAAATAGTAAAATAAGAGTGAAATGATTTATGGCATGGAAGGAAAAATGGAATTTTAGCAACAATGGCCCGTGCATGTACTAATTACTTCACATACACGACGCCTATACAACAAATAGTATTCAAACAACCTAAGGGGAAGTCCCCAACACAGAGCTAGGCAAGCCACTTACCTTGACTGCTCTACTCAACTCAAAACCACGCTCTTTCCACGAGTACCCGACTCCGACTGGCCCAAATCTATTCAATTCAATTGCATAATATAAATATCATTGTAAGAAATCGATCTAGCTAATTAGTTCAAGGCTAATACGTGAAATTAGGAAAATTGCCCAAAAAGTCCCTCAGGCCCACGTCTCGGAAACGAGTGAAAGATACAAATTTAGAACACTCATTCACTCACGAACTCACTCGAACAAGAATCATCAAAAATCGATGTCAAAATCTCATTAAATTTTCGGATTTATATTTAGGAAATCTTCCTCCCATTTTCATGATTTTTCACTCAAATTTATTGTTTGCATGGAAGAAATTGCTATAGATTAATGATACACAAGTGAAATAAGGTTAGAAATTGTTACCTATGAATCTTCTCCTCAAAACCCACTCAAAATCGCCTAATCCCAAGCTCCAAATCATTTTTAGAAGATATGAACTTCAATCCCTCGAATTTGGTATAAACTGCCCAGCGATCCTGTACCTTCACCCCTTTGACCGCACATGCGGTCCCGCACTTGCGGAAAATACATCGCAGGTGCAAAAAATCCTTAAGTGGGCTGGAACCGCAACTGCGGTCACTAGGCCGCATCTGCGGCTCCACATCTATGGAACTCTTGCCGCACCTCCGAGCCTGGCGGACCCAGGCCAATTTCGCATCTACGATGGTCCCCCTCCGCACCTGTGTGCACGCACCTGCAACTCCCCTTCCGCAGGTGCGAAACACCATCACCAGCAATTCTTCCGCCGGTTTTTAAGTTTAAAACCCATCTCGTTGAGCATCTGAAACATCTCTGAGGTCCCCGAGACCTCAACCAAACTTACAAACCAGTCCTAATACCTTATCCAAACTTAGCAAGCCTTCAAAACATATCACATAACATCAAAATCACCAATTATGCGTGGATTCAAGCTTAAGAACTTATGGATTTTCCAAAATCTACAACCGATGCCGAAACACGTCAAAACTAGTCTGAATGACCTCAAATTTTACACACACGTCATAAATGAAAATACGGACCTACAACCACTCTCGGAATTCCATTCCAAGCCCGATATCAAAATTTTACCTATCGGCCGAAATCATCGAAATTCTAGCTTTCACCAATTCAAGCCTAAATCCACTGCAGACCTCGAAAACACATTTCAGACACGCTCCTAACTCCAAAATCACCCAAGGGAGATAACAGATACAACAGAATCCCATTCTCGACTCGTCTTCCCACAGTTCCAACTACGATCTGATTTTTAAATCTTAAACTCATAAATAGGGACTATGTGTCAATAAACTCTCCGAATTTCGCAACTAATCATTTCGACAAGTCCCATTAGAAGATATAAAAGTGGGGAAAGCAATTATTAGGGGATCGAGGTGCTAACTCTCAAAACGACCGACTGGGTCATTACAATTTGAGGCAGCGGAGATGGTTAGAGTTACTGAAGGATTATGATGTCACTATATTGTATCACCCAGGGAAGGCCAATGTGTTGGCAGACACACTAAGTATGAAGGCGGTGAGTATGGGTAACCTTGACTATATTACAGTCGATGAGAGACCGTTAGCTTCAGATATTCAGACGTTGGCTAATCAGTTCGTGAGGTTGGATATTTCGTCTATGACGACCCAGCGGTCGTTCTAAGAGTTAGCACCCCAATCCCCTAATAACTACTTTCCCCACTTTTATATCTGCTTATGGGACTTGTCAGAATGATTAGTTGCAAAATTCGGAGAGTTTTTGGACACATAGTCCCTATATATAAGTTTAATCTTTAGAAATAGACCGTAGTTGAAACTGTGTGAAGACAGATTCAGAATAGAATTCTGTCGACTCTATTAGCTCCGTTAGGTTATTTTGGGGGTAGGATCGTGTTCGGAATGTATTCTCAAGGTCTGTAGTAGATTTAGGCTTGAATTGGCGAAAGTTAGAATTTTGGCGATTTCGGCCGATAGGTGAAATTTTGATATCGGGATTGGAATGGAATTCCGAGAGTGGCTGTAGGTCCGTAGTGTCATTTATGACCTGTGTGTTAAATTTGAGGTCATTCCGACAGTTTTGATGTGTTTTGGCATCGGTTGTAGATTTTGGAAATTTCATAAGTTCTTAGGCTTGAATCCATGCAAAATTGGTGATTTTGATATTATGTGATGTGTTTTGAAGGCTCGACTAAGTTTGGATAAGGTATTAGGATTGGTTGGTAAGTTTTGTTGAGGACCCGGGGGCCTCGGGGGCCTCGGGGATGTTTCGAATGCTCAACGGAGTGAACTGGGACTTAGGAAACCAACTGAAGCATTGCTGGTGCTGGTGTTTCGCAACTGCAAAAGGGGAGCCGCAGGTGCAGACGTGCAGGTGCGGGCAGCGGCTCCGCAGGTGCGGCCTTGGCCAAGGACAACCAGTGTTCGCAGGTGCGGTCTCGGTTCCGCAGGTGCGAAGCCGCAGATGCGGCCCAGTGACCGCAGGTGCAGCCCCATCCCTGTTAGTGAGTTTTCGCACCTGGAATGGATTTTCTGCAGGTGCGGGACCGTAGGTGCGGCCCAAGAGTCGCAGGTGCGGAATACCTGGGTTGTTTATACAAAATCCGAGGGTTTGAAGTTCATAGTTTCTAAAACAATTTAGAGCTAGGGAAAGTGCGATTTTTAAGAGATTTTCACCTGGGCAATTTGGGTAAGTGATTCCTACTCATTTTAGACTAATTTCCATGATTATACACTTGAATCTACCCTTTAATTTCGAATTATGGTGGAAATTTGGGGAAAATTTGGATAAATTTCTTAGGCCAAGCTTGCGAGTTTTGATCCAGATTTTGATATCCGATTAGAGTAATTCTTCTATGGTTAGACTCGTGAGTGAATGGGTGTCCGAAATTTGTAACTTTTACCCGATTCCGAGACGTGGGCCATTCATAGTCGGGTACTCGTGGCAAGATCTTGGTTCTGAGTTGAGTAGCGTAGTCGAGGTAAGTGGCTTGCCTAACTCTGTGTTGGGGACTTCCCCTTAGGTTTTTTTGATAGTATTTGTTATATGGGCGTCGTGTACGTGAGTTGACGAGTACGCACGGGCCATTGTTGCTTAACCCCATTTTTCTTATCCATGCCATAAATCATTTTACTCATTTTTTACTATTTAATGTGCTACTTGCAGTAGTGTAGATTAGGAAGAAGCATGCCAAGCTGTTTTACCTAAATTCCCTATTTGATACAATGTGCACCGTGTTAGTTAGTCTTGATCTTGTTCTTGTCTGTGATTCTTTTCGTGAGCTGTTTAAATACACCGTATCCGACATCCATCCGCATTGCATATTTAAATTGGGACAACAGATGTATTCCGGGAGCTTTCCCCCTGTATTGCATATTTAAATTGGGACTACGGACGTATTCCGGGAGCTTTCCCCTGTACTGCATATTTAAATTGGGACTACAAACGTATTCTGAGAGCTTTCCCCCTGTACTACATATTTAAATTGGGACTACGGACGTATTCCGGGAGCTTTCCCCTGTACTGCATATTTAAATTGGGACTACGGACGTATTCTGGGAGCTTTCCCCCTGTACTGCATCTTTAAATTTAGAACTACGGGACGTATACCGGAAGATTCCACCGTGTGATACTTGTACTGAGCCAAGGGCTCCCTATCACGGTTTACTTCTCAGATTTTTGTGTTTCTACTGCTTACCTTAGAATTTATATTCCTCTGTACTATTTTACACTGTTTTACTTATGAAAATCCAGTAAAGCCTTAATCTGAACTCGTCACTACTTGACTGGGGTTAGGCTTGGCGTTTACTGGGTACCAATTGTGGTGTACTCATATCCTTTCCTGCACTTGTTTTTCGTGTGCAGATCCAGGTACCAACACTCAGCTTCGTGGCTAGGGGTCCGAGTGGCTGCTTCGAGGAGACTGAAAAGTAATTCTGCCACGTTCGCAAAGTCCTTCGAGTCACTTTCCACTCCATACTTAGATAGATTTTTCATGTAAATTCCTTTAAGTTGTATAGAGCTATTTTGAGATAGAGCTTGTGACTAAAGTGATATTCCGGATTTTTGAGAAGTTTTATTTTGTACGCGCCAAGTGGCGATGTTTCACTAGTAGATTTACTTTATTCCATCTTTATTTTATTTCTTCTATTTAATATCTTTTTTTCCGCAATTAGGCTTACCTAGTCGTAGAGACTAGGTGCCACCACGATGCCTTTCGGAGGGTAAATCGGGTCGTGACAAGTTGGTATGCCATCCGACAGAGATATTGATTTCGGCATTGATTTGTTGTCGGGCACTCAGCCCATTTCTATCCCTCCTTACCGTATGGCTCCTCTTTAGTTGAAGGAGTTGAAGGAGCAGTTACAAGAGTTTCTTGATAAGGGTTTCATCAGACCCAGTGTATCACCTTGGGGTGCTCCAGTATTATTTGTGAAGAAAAAAGATGGTTCAATACGTACGTGTATTGATTATCGGCAGTTGAATAAGGTCACCGTGAAGAACAGCTATCCTTTGCCTCGCATTGATGATTTATTCAACCAGCTACAGGGTTCCAGAGTATTCTCCAAGATTGACTTGCGTTCTGGCTATCATCAGTTGAAGAAGGTGGAGGCGGTGCAGAGTTGGCCTAGACCATCATTAGCTACGGAGATCCGCAGTTTCCTTGGTTTGGCATGGTACTACCGTCGCTTTCTAAAGGGGTTTTCATCTATTGCAGAACCTATGACCAGACTGACCTAGAACGGTGCTCCGTTCAGGTGGACCGAGGAGTGTGAGGAGAGCTTTCAGAAGCTCAAGACAGCTTTGACTTCGGCCCCAGTATTAGTGTTGTGTATAGGTTTGGGGTCCTACACTGTCCATTGTGATGCCTCGAGGATTGGCCTTGGAGCAGTATTGATGCAGGACGGTAGGGTGATTGCCTACGCGTCCAGGCAGTTGCAGGCGCATGAGAAGAATTATCCGGTTCATGACCTCGAGTTAGCAGTTATTGTTCACACCCTGAAGATCTGGCGTCATTATTTGTATGATGTTCCATGTGAGATTTTTATGGATCACCGGATTTTTGTAGCACTTGTTCAGGTAGAAGGACCTCAATTTGCACCAGCGGAGATAGTTGGAGTTACTAAAGGACTATGACATCACTATATAATACCACCCGGGGAAGGCCAATGTTGTGGCCGATGCCTTGAGTCGCCAGGCGGAGAGTTTGGGGAGTTTGGAATATCTTCCGGCAGTTGAGAGGCCCTTAGCCTTGGATGTCCAGTCCTTAGCCAGTCAGTTCGTGAAATTGAATCTTTTTGAGCCTTGCTGGGTTTTATCTTGTGTGGTGGCTCGATCTTCTCTTTATGACCGCATTCGAGAGCGGCACTATGATGATCCCCACCTTCTGGTTCTCCAGGACAGGGTTCAGTGAGGTGACGCCAGGGATGTGACTATTGCAAATGATGGTGTGATGAGGATGCAGGGTCGGATCTGTGTGCCCAATGTGGATGGGCTTCGAGAGTTGATTCTTGAGGAGTCCCATAGCTTGCGGTATTTCATTCATCCAGGTACAACGAAGATGTACCAGGATCTGAGATAGCACTATTGGTGGAGAAGGATGAAAAATGATATAGTGGATTTTGTGGCCAAGTGTCTCAACTGTCAACAAGTCAAATATGAGCATCAGAAGCCAGGAGGGTTACTTCAGTAGATTGAGCTTCCAGAGTGGAAGTGGGAGCGGATCACCATGGACTTTGTGGTAGGACTTCCTCGGACTTTGAAAAAGTTCGATGCTATTTGGGTGATTGTGGATCAGTTGACCAAGTCAGCCAATTTCATTCCGGTGTTGACTACATACTCTTCCGAGAGGTTGGCGGAGATTTATATCTGGGAGATTGTTCGCCTCCAAGGTATTCCAGTATCTATCATTTCAGACAGAGGTACACAGTTCACTTCACGGTTCTAGAGAGCCGTTCAGCAGGAGCTAGGCACCAGGGTAGAGTTGAGTACAACCTTTCACCCTCAAATGAACGGGCAGTCCAAGCACACGATTCAGATTTTTGAGGATATGCTCCGTTCATGTGTGATGGATTTTGGAGGTTCATGGGACGGATACTTTCCACTTGAAGAGTTTGCTTATAATAATAGCTACCAGTCCAAAATTCAGATGTCTCCGTATGAGGCTTTGTATGGTAGACGGTGCGGTCCCCAGTGGGATGGTTTGAGCCGGGCGAGGCTCGATTGGTGGGTACAGATTTGGTCCAGGACGCCCTGGACAAGATGAAGGTGATTCAGGAGAGACTTCGCACAACTCAGTCCAGGCAGAAGAGTTATGCGAACCGGAAGGTTCTTGATTTGGCATTTATGTCTGGTGATCAGGTTTTTCTTCGGGTATCGCCTATTAAGGGCGTCATGAGGTTCGGGAAGAAGGGTAAGCTGAGTTCGAGATTTATTGGCCCTTTTGAGGTGTTGCGACGGTTTGGGGAGGTTGCTTATGAGCTAGCCTTGCCTCCCAACCTAGCAGGAGTTCATCCGATATTCCACGTCTCCATGCTCCGAAAGTATCACGGTGACCCGACTCTTGTTTTATATTTCAGTTCAGTCCAGTTGGACAAGGATTTATCATATGTTGAGGAGCCAGTAGCTATATTTGATAGACAGGTCAGAAAGCTCAAGTCAAAGGATATTGCATCAGTAAAGGTTCAGTGGAGGGGTCAGCCGGTCGAGGAGGCGACTTGGGAGACCGAGCAGGATATGCGCAGTCAATACACTCATCTTTTCTCAGCTTCAGGTATGTCTCTATACTCGTTCGAGGACGAACAATTTTCTTAAAAGAAGGAGAATGTGACGACCCGATCGGTCGTTCTGAGAGTTAGCGCACCAATCCCCTAATAACTGCTTTCCCCACTTTTATATCTTCTTATGGGACTTGTCGAAATGATTAGTTGCAAAATTCGGAGAGTTTTTGGACACATAGTCCCTATATATAAGTTTAAGCTTTAGAAATCGGACCGTAATTGGAACTGTGTGAAGACGGATTCAGAATGGAATTTTGTTGACTCTGTTAGCTCCGTTGGGTGATTTTGGGATTAGGAGCATGTTCGGAATGTGTTCTCGAGGTCTGTAGTAGATTTAGGCTTGAATTTGCGGAAGTTAGAATTTCGGCGATTTCGGCCGATAGGTCAAATTTTGATATCGGACTCGAAATGGAATTTTGAGAGTGGATGTAGGTCATTAGTGTCATTTATGACCTGTGTGTAAAATATGAGGTCATTCGGACTAGCTTTGATGTGTTTCGACATCGTTTGTAGATTTTGGAAATTTCATAAGTTCTTAGGCTTGAATTCATGCAAAATTGGTGATTTTGATGTTATGTGATGTGTTTTGAAGGCTCGACTAAGTTGGATAAGGTATTAGGACTGGTTGGTAAGTTTGGTTGAGGTCCCGGGGGCCTCGGGGATGTTTCGGATGCTCAACGGGGTGAATTGGGACTTAGGAAACCAGCTCAAGCATTGCAGGTACTAGTGTTTCGCACCTGCGGATGGGGAGACGCAGGTGCGGACGTGCAAGTGCGGGCAGGGGCTCCGCAGGTGCGGTCTTGGACAAGGACAACCAGTGTTCGCAGGTGCGGTCTGGGTTCCGCAGGTGCGGAGCCGCAGATGCTGCCTAGTGACCGCAGGTGCGGCCCCAGCCTTGTTAGTGAGTTTACGCAGCCGCGATGGATTTTCCGCAAGTGCGGAACCGCAGGTGCGGCCCCATAGTCACAGGTGCGAAATACCTGGGCTGTTTATACAAAATCCGAGGGTTTGAAGTTCATAATTTCTAAAACGATTTAGAGCTTAGGAAAGTGCAATTTTTTAAGAGAATTTCACCTGGGAAATTTGGGTAAGTGATTCCTACTCGGTTTAGACTAATTTACATGATTATACACTTGAATCTACCCTTTAATTTCGAATTTATGGTGGAAATTTGGATAAAAATCTTAGGTAAAGCTTGCGATTTTTGATCGAGATTTTGATATCCGATTAGAGTAATTCTTGTATGGTTAGACTCGTGAGTGAATGGGTGTCCGGAATTTGTAACTTTTACCCGATTTCGAGACGTGGGCCCGTGGGACTTTTTGGGTAATTTTTCGAACTACACGTTTTAGCTTCGAACTAATTAGTTATATTGATTCCTTAAAGTGATATTTACATTATGCAATTGAATTGAATAGATTTGGGCCATTCGGAGTCGGGTCTCATGGCAAGAGCGTGGTTTTAGGTTGAGTAGCGTAGTCGAGGTAAGTGACTTGCCTAACTCTGTGTTGGTTGAGTAGTGTAGTCGAGGTAAGTGACTTGCCTAACTCTGTGTTGGGGACTTCCCCTTAGGTTGTTTTTACACTATTTTTTATATGGGAGCAGTGTACTTGAGGTGACGAGTACGTACACAGGCCATTGTTTCTTAACCCCATTTTTCTTATCCATGCCATAAATCATTTTACTTGTTTTCACTGTTTAATATGCTACTTGCGTAGTGTATACTAGGAAGAAGATTTCCTACCTGTTTTACCTAAATTCCCTATTTGATACAATGTGCACCGTGTTTGTTAGTTTTTATCTTGTTCTTGTCTGTGATTCATTTCCTGAGCTATTTAAATACACCGTATCCGGCATCCATTCACATTGCACATTTAAACTGGGACTACGGACGTATTCTGGGAGCTTTCCCCCTGTATTGCATATTTAAACTGGTACTACGGACGTATTCCGGGAGCTTTCCCCATGTACTACATATTTAAATTAGGACTACAGACGTATTCCAGGAGCTTTCCCCCTGTACTTCATATTTAAATTGGGACTACAGACGTATTCCATGAGCTTCCCCCCTGTACTGCATCTTTACATTTGGAACTACGAGACGTATCCCGGAAGATTCCACCGTGTGATATTTCTACTGAGCCAAGGGCTCGCTGTCGCTGTTTTACTTCTCAGATTTATGTGTTTCTACTGCTTACCTTAGAATTTATATTCCTCTGTACTATTTTACACTATTTTACTTATGAAAATCCAGTAGAGCCTTAGCTTGACCTCGTCACTATTTGACTGGGGGTTAGGGTGTACCAATTGTGGTGTACTCATGCCCTTTCCTGCACATGTTTTTTGTGTGCAGATCCAGGTACCAGCACTCAGTTTCGTGTCAAGGGGTCCGAGCAGCTGCTTCGAGGAGAGCGAAAGGTAACTCTTCCACATTCGCAGAGTCCTTCGAGTCACCTTCCACTCCAGACTTAGATAGATTTTTCATGTAAATTGCCTTACGTTGTATATAGCTATTTGGAGACAGAGCTTGTGACTACAGTGATATTCCGGGTTTTTGGGAAGTTCTATTTTGTACGCGCCAAGTGGCGACGTTTCATTAGTAGATTTACTTTATTTCATCTTTATTTTATTGCTTCTATTTAATATATTTTTTTTTCGCAATTAGGCTTACCTAGTCGTAGAGACTAGGTGCCGTCACGATGCCTTTCGGAAGGTAAATCGGGTCGTGAAATCGCCCAATAGTTTTCTAGCTTGTACAATCGCTCGGTCTTCTCTAATTGAGCGTATTCGATAGCGGCAAGATGATGACCTGCATTTGATGGTTCTTAGGGACACAGTTCGGCGCGGTGGTTCCAAGCTGGTTACAGTTAGAGATAACGGTGTTTTGAGGATGCAGGGTCGTATATGTGTTCCTAATTTTGATGTCCTTCGTGATTTGATCCTTGAGTAGGCTCAAAGTTTTAAGTATTCTATTCACCCAGGTGCAACCAAAATATACCAAGGCTTGAGGCAGCATAAGGATGAAAAAGGACATTGTTGCGTATGTGGCTCGTTGCTTAAATTCTCAGCAGGTAAAATATGAGCATTAGAGACCCGGTGGTTTGCTAAAGCATATGGAGATTCCTCAGTGGAAGTGGGAGCGTATCACTATGTACTTCGTCGTTGGACTCCCACGAACTTAGAGGAAATTTGACATAATTTGGGTTATTGTGGATAGGTTGACTAGATCAGCACAATTCATTCCTGTGGCGAGTACTTATACTTCAGAGCAGTTGGCTGAGTTATATATTCGGGAGATTGTTCGCCTTCATGGTGTGCTCGTGTCTATCATTTCTGAACAAGGTACGCAGTTTACTTCGCACTTTTGGAGGGCAGTTCAACGTGAGTTGGGTACCCGAGTGGAGTTGAGCACATCATTTCACCCTCAGACTAATGGGCAGTACGAGCATACCATTCAGATTTTGGATGATATGCTTCGCGCTTGTGTTATTGACTTTGGAGGTTCGTGGGATCAGTTTTGTCCATTAGCGGAGTTTGCTTATAATAATAGCTATTAGTCGAGCATTCAGATGGCTCCTTATGAGGCATTATATGGTAAAGTGTGCAGATCGCCAGTTGGATGGTTTGAGCCGGGAGAGGCTCGGTTACTGGGTACAGACTTAGTTCAGGAGGCCTTAGATAAGGTCAAGATTATTCAGGAGAGACTTCGTGCAGCTCAGTCTAGGCAAAAGAGTTATGCCGATCGTAAGGTTCGTGATGTGGCATTCATGGTTTGAGAGAGGGTATTGCTTCGTGTGTCATCCATGAAGGGTGTTATGAGGTTTGGAAAGAAGGGTAAGTTGAGCCCTAGGTATATCGGGTCGTTTAAAATTCATGATAGACTGGGGAGGTAGCTTATAGACTTGCGTTGCTTCCAGGGTTATCCTCAGTTCATCAGGTATTCCGCGTGGCTATGCTCTGGAAATATCATGGTGACCCGTCCCACGTATTAAATTTCAGTTCTGTCCAATTGGACAACGACTTGACTTATGAGGAGGAGCCGGTAGCCATTTTAGACCGGCAGGTTTGCCAATTGAGGTCTAAGAGTTATCCTTCAGTTCGAGTGCAGTGGAGAGGCCAGCCTGTGGAGGCATCTACTTGGGAGTCCTAGTCGGACATGCAGAGTAGATATCTACACTTGTTCGCCAATTCAGGTAATTTTTTATGTCTGTTCGAGGACGAATGTTTGTTTTAGAGGTGGAGATTGTGATGACCCAAGGAGTCATTCTATAAATTTAGACTCCGTTCTAGGCTTATTAGCCATAAAAATATTAATTTTGAATACCTCAATTTACATGCGCAGTCCGGGCATGAAAACGGAAAGCTTTTATGTGAAAATATGAGAAATAGTGATTTCTAGAGTTAAAATTTGACTATAGTTGACTTTGGTCAATATTTTGAGTAAACGGACCCGGATATGTGTTCCGACGATCCCGGTAGGTCCGCAGTAAAATATGGGACTTGAGCGTATGCCTGGAAATGAATTTCGAGGCCCCAAGCCTTAGAAATCAATTTTTGAAAGAAATTATTTTGCTAAAATATTCATAAAATAAAGAAAAGAATTAATGTTTGAAACCATTGGTATCGGGCCCGTATTTTGGTTCTGGAGCCCAGTACAAATTTGATATAGTATTTAAATGTTAACTGTGAAATTTGGTGAAAAATAGAGTTTATTTGACGTGATTTGGACGTCCGGTTGAGAAATAATGAACTTTAAGTGTTCTTGAGAAAAATGAGGAGTTTTGAGGTTTAATTTGTCATGACCTAAAATCTATTAAGGTCGTGATGGCGTCGGACACCATCGTCAGGCAAGCCAATCATTAATTAGTTGAAATAAATTCCTGTTTTAATATTTTTGAAATCATTACCTTTAACTTATTACGTAATAACTAAACAAAAATCTGTTAAGCAAATACGATGGTTTAAATATTTCATTTTAGCAAATATATCCCAAACACATCTCAGAACTCGGTGTCACAAGTGCATGAGCAATTTCTAAGAATTCATACAATCATTACAAAGCTTGTCTGAGATACAAATTGGACAATGAAATTTAAAACAAAATGAATACAATACGAGGGAGACTCTGTCAGCTACGGATCGCCTCTGGATGATGCAGCTCGCCTAAGTTCCCAAACCAGCCACATCGCTGTGAAGGTATCTGTGCAATAAAAATGCACAGCAAGTGTAGCATGAGTACAAAACGTGTACTCAGTAAGTATCCCGCCTAACCTCAGAGAGGTAGTGACGAGGGGTCGATTTGACACTTGCTAAAGGTCAATTTAGTATGATCAAGTGAGACACTAAGCATGTATGTCATAGGAAATTATTAAAATTAGGAAGAAATATTATCAACTCTTCCACATTTTTACACTTTAACTCTTCATCATTTCAATAACAAATAATCAAACATGGATGATTTAATCAAATTACAAATAATCAACGGGAAAGAACAACTTCTTCCAAAATTTTAATAACTTTAAATCTCTGTCATTTCAGTTGACAACATAAAATTTCCAGGCGAGTAATCAGGTGAAATCACAACAAATATGCAGCAAATATCATGCGCAAGCAATGCCGAGGGTCGAACGGTGAGGACCAACAATAATAAATTGTGCACTGCCGAAGGGTCGAACGGCTCGAACCATAGATGCATCTATTTTTCCCTGCTCGCGAATCGATCATGTGACGCGGTCAACATAAAAATAATAAGGCTAGCCTACTCGCGAATCATACCTGCAACTCAGGTGCTCATATGTACACATATTCACATAATAAATCCGCATTTTTATCAAGAAAGCAGTTACTCAGGAAAGTGGTAAAATTTTTCTTAAAGGAACACGGAAAATAGCATTTAAATCTTTGTTTTGAAACTCATTTTGCCAAGTTTAATAATATTATTCGATACTATAACCTTATCAGATATACAGTTATCCACGGTAAATCAATTCTCTTTCTAAATGATTAAGAAAAATGAGCTCTAGTCTCCTTAGGTATTCCATTTCTATTTCGATCATCTTAGCGGTCTAATCTTACTAGCAAGATCACAAGTACAACAGTAAGGCATTCTTGTGGGTCTTAGACTAGCCGGACATAAGCATATTAGTAGCTACGCACGGACTCCCGTCACCTCGTGCGTACGTAGCCCCCCAAGATAATAGAACATATTTAATTAGTTCACCTAGGAGACAATTCCCTTCACAAAGTTAGAAAGGAGACTTACCTCGCTCCGCAATCCCATAACCGGCTTCCAAGACCTTTTGACGACTCCTATTGATGCACAACGCCCCAAAATTACCAAATAACGGGCAAAGAAATAACGGGCAGGATTCTTTATATATGTGATCGCGTGGTAGAGGTAGCGATCGCATGAGTGTGAGGTTGTTGTGTAGTGCGATTGCGTGGTGTTGTTCGCGTCGCATAGAGTTGATGGGCGTGTGGGGGGGGGGCTTAGTCATTGTTCTTCATGATCGTGTGGGTTTATGTCCAGCTGAATCGCGATCCAGTGTGTATGTCTGCGATTGCGTAGTGTATTTTGATGGGGCAGCATATTTGTTCTTCGTGATCGCGTGGGAGCTTCCGCGATCGCAGTGAAGAAAGAGGCCTGGGCAGACAGTTTTTTAAGTTCTAAATTCGGGGGTTCTTGGCCATAACTTATTTCATTAGACAGCTCGGGGGAAGGAGATTTTGGACGAGCTTTTCAGTGGGGTTCTTGTGGAAAGTGTTCTTCAATCATTTTTTGTTCAATTTCATGAATTTGTCTTGATTTTCACCATGCAATTTGAGGAATTAAAGTAGAAAAGTTGGGAAAAATGGGAGCAAAATTTTGGAAAAAATTCTTTTGGTGTTTTGAGTGGGCAATTGAGGTCGGATTTTTGGTATGGGTAGACTCGTAAGGGAATGGGGATTGTAGTTTTGTGATTTTTATCGAATTCCGAGACGTGTTCTCGGGGCTCAGGTTTGGCCAATTTCGAGAATTGTACTTAAGATTTATAACTTTCGATTGTGTTTTGTTCCGTTAGCATATATTAATGATGTTAATCTAGTTTTGGTTAAATTCGGAGCATTTGGGAGCCAATTCGAGGGGCAAGAGCATTGCAGAGTAGCTTTTGGGTTGTTTTGAGGTAAGTAACGATTGTAACTCTAAACCTGAGGGTATGAAACAACGGTATTTGATATTTTTTTGGTAAATGAGGTGACGCACATGCTAGGTGACTAGCGTGGGGGCGTGCACCGATAGGGATTGTGACCTTATCTTTCCCGTAGCGACTATTAAGCCGCGTATTCGATTTGAAACCTTGCGATATCCTGTATTTTAGAAATTTATACTTGTTTATGAGCTGTGAGCCATGTTTGGGGATCGTGCTGACCTGTTTAGACCCTCAGAGGTACTTTTACACTATTCTCACACTATCCCGATAGAACAATTGTGAACTCAATCATGTTTCCAACTTCTTGTTATTTTCACTATTATCACACTGCTTTGAAACTCTAAGAAGTATTTTGGGCTGAGTCCCGTGAGTTGAGATGAATTACCCGAGTGGCTTGTGAGGATGACTAAGTCAGGCCGAGAGCCGAGTATGTGAGGATACTTATGGATCGGGCTGCACGCCGCAGCAATATATATGTCCAGACTGAGAGCCGAGTATGTGAGGATAGTTATGGACCGGGCTGCACGCCATAGCAATATATATGTTATATATTACATATGGATCGGGATGCACGCCGCATCAATATAGATTATATATGGATCGGGTTGCACGCCGCAACAATATATATATATATATATATATATATATATATATATATATATATATATATGGATCGGGTTGTACGCCGCAACAATATACATATTAGATCGGGTTGCACGCCGCAACAGATATAGTGCTTGGGCTGAAGGAGCCTCTCCAGGAGTCTGTACACCCCCAGTGGGCGCATTCGACTATTATATGGATCAGGCTGCACGCCGCAGCGTATGTTATAAGGATCGGGCTGCACGCCACAACAATATAAATATATATATATATATATATGCTGGATCGGGCTGCCCGCCGCAGCAGTTGTGTGTATTCATGGTACTGCTGAGTACGAGTGTTTGGTGTGATCATGAGATATTGATAATGGACTCACGAGTGACTGAGAGGCTTGCTCGAGAGGCTTTATTGTGAGTGACACTGTGCCAGAGGGGCTTATATTTTATGAAACTACTTTTTTCACTCTTCTTTACACTAAGCCTCTGATGATAATGTTGGACAAATGATTTTATGCGAGATTTTTAAATGGAAATTGGAGTTTTATGAAATATTCGGAATGTAGATTTCTGACTTGATTTATTCATTTCCATTGTTATCCATTATAAGGATTTAGATGATTTATATTGCTCGTCACTACACTCAAGTTTTTAGTTACTTTGATTACTTACTGAGTTGGCGTACTCACGTTACTCCCTGCACCTCTGTGTGCAGATCCAGGTACCGGACCATCTCACTAGTTGATTTTCGGATGTGCTTGTAGTTGTTCGAGGATCGAGGTAGCTGCTCAGTGTCCCAAGCTCACCTCCTTTCTTTCCTCAGTTCATAGTTTTGTCTTTTGTACTCCAGTCTTTATAGTAGCAAGTCACCTCATTGTACATTGTATTTACAGTTTTAGATGCTCATGGTTGGCTAGCCTAGTTCCACGATAGGCGCCATCACGGCCGGCTTAGGATTTGGGATCGTGACACATAAGTCATAAAAAAGTATCAGATTTTCAAAGTAGGAGATTAGAGTAATTTTAATATACGATCAATAAAAGAAAAATCAACTTTAGGTCAGAAAAATGAGCTCCCTTTTTTGTATAATATTTATGATGGAGAATTTACTTTGAAAAAAAATAAATTTATATCACACGGGCCAAAAAGTAAGTTGGAGCTAACATTTGTGAGAGCATGCCACCTTCACGTGACATCAGCAGCTATGATACCTTTTTGGGCTTTGAATGAAGGCCCATCTGTCTGCTGGATTTACAAAGGTGTACACGCATATTTATTGTAAAAAGGTGCAAAAGCATAGGAGCAATGAGACTTGCAAAAAGGATTGCAACTTTTTTCATTACCGGTACAAGGACGCGATGGGAATAGTGAAAGTAATCGTGGCTTTTCATGAACAGAGCAAAAATTCAATTATTTAGACCATAAAATGCAATACAGCTCACAAAAAAAGAGCTCAAAATTTCAAAAATACCCTAAAAATACATGTTAATTCAAGGAGGCACATATGACGATCTTGAGGTGCTTTCCTTTCCTTTATGTATAGATTATAAAATTATTATGGTATATTTCAAATCATAAGTTATAAAAAAGTATTACACAATCAAAGCAGGAGATTAGATTAATTTTAATATACAATCAATAAAAGAAAAAATCAAATTTATGTTAGTAAAATGAGCTCCCTTTTTTGTATAATGTTGTATGATGGAGTATTTACTTTAAAGAAGAATAAATTTATATCACATGTGCCAAAAAGTAAGTAGGAGCTAACACTTGTGAGAGCATGTCACCTTCACGTGACATCAGCAACTATGATACCTTTTTGGGCTTTGAATGAATGCTTATCTGTCTGTTGGATTTTACGATGTAACGACCCGACCGGTCGTTTTGCTTTCTCGAACCCCGTACCCCTAAATAAGACTCCTCATACTTGCTTTTACTGATTTATGACTTGCGGGAATGGTTGGTTCGGGATTTGAAAGAGTTTGGGTTTAAATCAGAACACTTAGTTCCTTAAGGTTGGCTTAAAAAGGCCAAGTTTGACTTCGGTCAACATTTTGAGTAAACGACCTCTGAATCAGATTTGATGGTTCCAATAAGTTCGTATGATGATTTTGGACTTGGACGTATGCTCGGAGCGTGTTTCGGATGACCCGGGAGCGTTTCTGCACCAAATAGTGAACGTTGGATTCTTGAAGGTTTTAGAAGTTCTATAAATGTGGTTTGGAACGTGTTTTGGTGACAACGAGGTCCAAACCGAATTCTGAGACCAGGAATAGTTCTGTAATATCATTTAAGACTTGCACATAAAATTTGGTATCATTTCGAGTAGTATAAGTAAGTTTCGGCACGTTGGGAGTAGATTGAAGAACTTGAAGTTCATAAGTTTGATTCAATTGGTTTTAGGGTGTGATTCTTAGTTTTAGTGTTGTTTCGGGCATTCCGAAGGTTCGAGCGAGTCCTTTTATGATTTCAAACTTCTTGGTATGTTTGGACGGGGCCTCCGGGGCCCCGGATGCCATTCAAACGTTGCGCGAGTCGAATTTAAGCTCAAAAGGAGCTGTTGGTGCACAAGTTCTGGTGAGATCGCACCTCCGGTTGGGCAGCTGCAAGTGCAATTGAAGCATCACAGATGCGAGCTCGCAGGTGTGGGCAAAGCATCGCAGATTCAGCCCAAGAGGGAGCTCAGGTTCCGCAGATGTGGCCCCTCTTCCGTAGAAGTGGAACCGCAGGTGCGATCCTAGCCGGTCCAGCCCATTTCTGCCGATGCGGACAATTGTCCGCATAAGTGAGACCGCAGGTGCGGTCACCTCACCACAGGTGTGGAAGTCGCTGAAGGCAGTGGCCTTCATTTAATAGGGGAGTTTGTCATTTTTGACTCACTTCACTCTATTCTTGGGCGATTTGGGAGCTTCTAAAGGGGAGATTTCAACCTAGCTTTGTGAGGTAAGTAATTTCTACCTAATGCGAGTTTAATACATAGTTTATGGGTAGATTACAACATGTATAGTGGAATTTATGGGTTTAGAGTAAAACCTATGATTTTGATAAAGATAAGATTTAACCACGAAATTTGTTATGGAATCTAGTAAAAATCACATATTCTTGATCCTAAGGTTATGGGTAGCGATTTTCTTCGAAAATTTCCGGAATCCGGGCACGTGGGCCTGGGGGTGGATTTTAGGAATCTTGTAATTTGGGTTGGGTAATCACTCTAATAGTGGAAGTATGGACTTTTCAGCCTATAATGATTAGTTTTACCCTATTTGAATAGTTTTGGATTGTCCGGCTCCGGTTGGAGGGTTTAGGCGCATTCTTGAGCTCGGAAGTAAGCTTTGGGGGCAAGGTAAGTCTCCTTTCTAACCTTGTAGGAGGGAATTATCCCATAGCCAAAATAATTGAATATGTGTTTCTAATTGTGAGGGCTACGTATGCACCAGGTGATGAGAGTCTGTGCGTAGCTACTATTATGCTTAAGTCCGGGTAGTCTAGTATCCAAAAACATTCCTTACTTGTCGTACTTGCACCTCTATTGTCAAATTAAATTGCTTAAATCATATAGAACATAAAAAATTAATTTCAAAAAGGTTAAACATCATCTTAGTGACCGTTAAGGAGAAGTTGATATTTCTTTGGGTAATTGTTTTCCTGATACATTCTTGATTGACTGTTTGATGTGTTTATTCGTATTTGATCGCGTTGCATGTATGATTCGCGAGCGGGGTAATAGATGCATCTAAGGTTCGCATCGTTCGACCCTCCGACAATGCACATTTTATTATTTTGTTGGATCGGGCCGTACGACCTCGACATTATTTGCGCATGCTATTTGCTTGGTATTTTCTGTGATTTGAACTGCTATAAATGTCTTAAAATATAAATTGTTAACCGAGATGATGGAAAATGAAATTACATTCATGAAAGAAGTTGTCACTTCTTGTTATCATCTGTTATTTAATCATGACATCCATGCTTAGCATCACATTTAATTATATTATTTTTGGCCCTAGTGAGTGTCCAGTCGACCCGTCGTCACTAATTCTTCTAGGTTAGACTGGATACTTACTTGGTATATATTGTTTATGTACTCATACTACACTTATGTACTTAATTGTACAGGATCTGAGGCAGGTGTATCTAGCTACCCTTTCGTTGCGCGCCGGAGTCTCTCTTTTGTTTATTACTGTCTTTTCAATTTCAAGAAGTAGGATAGTTATATTTTGTACATTCTACTAGATGCCCACACACACTTGTGACACTAGGTCCTCGGCACATATTAGTAGACTTGATTTTTGGGTTGTAATCATATAATTATGAGCTCTTCTAGTCTCTTCCGTTTAATTGCCTTACTAATTTGTTATGTATCGAATGCTAAAATTTAAGTTAAGTAGATGTTGGAGATGTTTAATAAGATAAACATGAAGTCACTAGTTGATTAGTGTTGGCTTTCCTAAAAACGTTGTTAGGCGCCATCACGACCTAAAATGGTATTTGGGTCGTGACAACATGGTATCAGAGCACTAGGTTCACGTAGCTCTCACTAGTGATGGGCAAGTCGAATATAGTGTACTTATCTTCGAGAGGCTATGGGGGTGTTAGGAAACTACTCTTTATTCATCTTCTATCGTGCAGTTGATGGTATACTAAATTTCCTCATTCTATTCTCTCACAGATGGTGAGGACGCGTACGGTTGACGTTCCAGACCTGGGAGGAACTTCTCCCCCCGTTTCTAGAGGCCGAGGCAGAGGCCGTGGGAGAGCACCGACCCAAGGTAGGGGATGAGGGCATCCCAAAGCTGCCCCAGTTGCACCACTAGCGGATCCAGCAGAGGATCCTATTGTAGAGGAGTAAGGCAAGGTGCCTATAACAGATCTTGCCTCGGTGGATTTCATGACAGCATCGGGCTTTCAGGAGATTATGAGCTGTATTATACGGTTCATGGATACTATGACTCAGGCTGGTTTATTTCCAGCAGACCCAGCCATATCTTAGGCGTGAAGGGGAGCACATACCCCTACTGCCCAAGCTCTTGGACATGCAGCTACGGTATATCAAACTCCAGGGTGCACTACCCGCGGATGGGGCCTAGCCAGTTGCAGCAGTAGCACCTAAGCCCAGACCAGCTGCGGTTGGCGATTCGCAAAAGTTATTGGATAGATGGACTAGGATACACCCTCCTATCTTCGGAGGTGAGCGCCATGAGGACGCTCAGGATTTCATTGATAGGTACAGGGCAGACTGCACAACATGAAGATATTGGAGTCTCATGGGGTTGGCTTCACTACTTTCCAGCTAGAGGGTAGGGCTCGTACATGGTGGCAGTCTTATGTTCTTGGCAGACCAGCGGGTTCTCCTCCTATTACCTGGGGCCAGTGCACATAGCTTTTCTTGGATAGGTACATTCTTCCCTCCGAGAGGGAAGAGTTGCGGTATCAGTTTAAGAAACTTGAGTAGGGTCAGATGTCGGTGACCAATTATTAGGCGCGATTCTCTGAGTTGTCCCGCCATGCACTTGTGATACTTCCTACTGACACAGAGAGAGTGTTGAGGTTTTTTGCAGGGATGTACTCTGGTATTAGGGTCAATATGGCCCGAGATGTCAAGATGAGGACTCCTTATCAGCTGGTAGTGGAGATTGCTCGGAGGATTGAGGGCTCCTGTCTGGGAGGTAGAGAGCAAATGCAGCAGGAAAAGAGGGCCCGATCCTCTGGAAAGTTTAGAGGTGACCCGGCTAGAGGCAGAGGTCAGTTTTGGAGGGGCCAGCCTAACAGGCCCCCATATTCGGCACCCCCACCGCCTCCTCGAGGTGCTCCAGTGAGGCCTTATTTCAGTGTGATGCTGGAGAGTTCTTACCGCTTGCTAGCAGTTCAAGGTTCCTCCGACGGGTATTCTGGTCATCAGGGTTCTTCCAGTGCTTATTTCAGTGCCATGCCAGAGAGTTCACACCGTCCACAACCCTTCAAGGTTCCTCTAGTGGGTATTGAGTCCATCAGGGCCAGTCTTCAGGGTAGAAGTCTATGGTGCCAAGGGGTTGTTACAAGTGTGGAGATCTGGGTCACATTAAGAGGACCTGCCCCAGACTTCTGGGCAAGGCAGTGCAGCGGGGTCAGCAGTCCCTAGTTACAGCACCGGTTGTCCGGCCGGTCAGAGGCAGAGAATAGGTTGGTAGGGGACGTCCTAAAGGTGGAGGCCAGGCAGGAGGAGTTCAGCTAGCTATTGCTCAGTCAGGTGGAGGCTAGCAAGTCAGTGCTCCAGCTAGATTTTATGCTTTAAATGCCAGACCAGATGCATTGGCCTCAGATGCCATGATCACATATATTATTTCCGTCTGCGGTGGGGATGCTTCAGTATTATTTGATCCAGGCTCTACCTATTTATATGTATCTTCTCAGTTTGCTCATTCTATGGATATTCCTCGTGAGTCCTTGGGTACTCTTGTTTATGTGTCCACTCCTATGGGTGACTCTGTGGTTGTGGATCAGATCTATCGGTCCTGTGTGGTCACATTCTGTGGTTTTGAGACTAGAGCAGATCTCTTGTTACTTGATATGACCGACTTTGAGGTCATCCTGGGCATGGACTGGTTATCTCCATATCACGCCATCCTAGATTATCATGCCAAGACTATTAATTTAGCCATGCCCGAGTTGCCGAGATTGAAGTGGAGGGGTTCCTCAGTTAGTACAATTAGTCGGGTTATTTCTTTTTCGAAGGCTCGACGTATGGTCGAGAAAGGTTGTTTGGCGTATCTAGCCTATGTACGGGACACCACTGCAATGTCTCTGATGATTGATTCAGTGCCGGTAGCCCGGGAGTTCGCCGATGTGTTTCCTTCTGGCATGCCACCAGATCATGATATTGATTCTTATGTTGACTTAGCTCTAGGCACCCAGCCTATATCTATTCCACCGTACCGTATGGCATCGAGAGAATTGAAAGAGGTTAAAGAACATATGGAAGAGTTGCTAGCAAAGGGATTTATCAAACCGAGTGTATCATCTTGGGGTGCGTCAGTATTATTTGTGAAGAAGAAATACGGGACCATGCGGATGTGCATTGACAACCGCCAGTTGAACAAAGTGACGATCAAGAACAAGTACCTTTTATCGTGCATCGATGATTTGTTTGACTAGTTGTAGGGGGCTAGGGTATTTTCTAATATTCATTTGAGATCGGCGTACCATCAGCTGAAGATTCGGGACTCAGATGTTCCGAAGACTGCCTTCCGTACTAGATATGGTCATTATGAGTTCCTTGTGATGTCTTTTGGCTTGACTAATGCCCCAACGACGTTTATGGATTTGATGAACAGGGTGTTCAGGTGATATATTGATTCCTTTGTTATTGTCTTCATTGATGACCTCTTGATCTACTCATTTAGCCTGGGGGAACACGAGCAGCATTTGAGAGTAGTGCTCCAGCCTTTGCGGGAACAGAAACGATATGATAAGTTCTCCAAGTGTGAGTTTTGGTTGGATTTTGTGGCGTTCTTGGGGCATGTTTTATCAGGAGAGGGTATTAAGGTAGATCCCAAGAAGATTTAGGCGGTTCAGGGTTGGCCTCGTCCTACTTCAGTGACCAAGATTAGGATTTTCTTGGGGTTCGCAGGTTATTATCGCCGGTTTGTGGAGGATTTTTCATCCATTGCAGCACCTCTAACTAGATTGAACCAGAAGGGTGCCCCATTCTGAAAGTCCGACGAGTGTGAGGAGAGCTTTCAGAAGCTCAAGACAGTTTTCACCACAGCCCCAGTTCTAGTGTTGCCTTCCGGCTCAGGGATGTATACAATTTATTGCGACGCTTCACGCATTGGCTTTGGATGTGTATTGATGCAGGAGGGGCGAGTTATTTCATACGCTTCGTGTCAGCTGAATCCCCATGATAAGAATTACCCTGTGCATGATTTGGAGTTGGCCGTGATTGTTCATGCTCTTAAGATTTGGAGACATTACTTGTATGGGGTGTCTTGTGAGGTTTATACATATTCGGAGACATTACTTGTATGGGGTGTCTTGGAGACATTATTTGAGTTACTGAAGGACTATGACATCACCATTCTTTATCATCTGGGAAAGGCAAATGTGGTCGCGGATGCCTTAAGTAGGAAGGCAGAGAGTATGGGTAGCTTGGCATTCATTTCAGCGGAGGAGAGGCCACTATCTTTGGGCATTCATACCTTGGCTAACAGACTTGTGGGGCTGGACATTTTAGAGACAAGCCGAGTTCTTGCATGTGTTTTTGCTCAGACGTCATTATTAGGACAGATCAAGGCTCGGCAATTTGATGATCCGCGTTTGGCAGTTCTCAGAGAGACAGTACTAGAGGGTGGTGTCAAAGAGGTTTATATTGGCAAGGATGGTGTTCTACGACTTCAGGGTCGCCTATGAGTTCCTAATGTTGATGGCTTGAGGGAGATAATTCTAAAGGAGGCACACAGTTCACAGTATTCTATTCATCCAGGTGCTACAAAGATGTATCGTGACCTAAGGCGGCATTATTGGTGGCGGCGGATAAAGAAAGACATAGTGGAGTATGTAGCTAGGTGCCTAAATTTCCAGCAAGTTAAGTATGAGACCAGAGGCCAGGAGGCCTACTCCAACAGATAGCTATAATTGAGTGGGAATGGGAGTGCATCACTATGGACTTCGTAGTTGGGTTACCACGTACTTTGCAGAAATTTGATGCAGTTTGGGTTATTGTTGGCAGGTTGACCAAGTCGGCACACTTTATTCCTGTATACTGCTAAAATAGGAGAGCCCGATTTTACGGTCATTACGGAGCTTTGAAGGCTCAAAGGTTCGAGTTTTGGCATCAATGGGGCATATCGAAGGTCCTCGACCTCGGCGTAGTGCAAATCCAAGACCAACGTGGAAAGGAGGGAAACTCCCAAAAGGCACGTGGTTAAAGTTGACAAAGTACACAAAATAGTACAAGCCCGTACCGTGTCATTAAATGGTTGTACCAGCCATCTCTCTTTGCATTAATTACACATGTGTTATGTTGGGATTCCCCTCATATATAAAGGGGACCCTTGTCACTTTGTAAGACACATGATATTCAATACAAGAACAAGAACATCCTCTGCGCTCTAACTAAAACATTTTGTACAATTGTTCCATTATCTTATTGCCTTTCATTTATTGTGTTTATCGGTTGTTCTTCATTTATTACTCGTTATTAATCACAAATAGGCTACCTAAGAGGCCCTCAATACTATTATATCATCCTCGACAGCCCCTTGTCAAGGTCTTAAGCTCGACCTCGAGGCCTATTCGGAACAACCTCGAGAACCGTGTCTCCGCTGCCCAGTTTGCATAATTTCGTTACCCTTCATTCTTGTTTCGTTTTTTCACTTCTCACTTAGCATCTACTGCCTAAACAACTGGTATTAAAATAAATCACGTATTTTTAGAACCACATAATCAACTATAATTGTAATTACCATTTTGAAGGTAAACAGTTTGGCGCCCACCGTGGGGCTAAAAATAATAGTGATTGTTTTAATGCTGGTTTTCTAAAAACACAAGTTATTCTTTACACTTTTTCTTGTCCAAGAATCTTCAATTTCAGGTCAGAAAATGTCTAAATCAGTAAACGCACAAAACAACGGTCCTGAGGATCACGGAGAGAATGGCGCAGCTGCTTCAGGTGCAGGTGTGCCACCGCAAAAGCCTGAAGGGGCACCAGTGCAAATCCCTGTCGATGAAGGCTCATGCAACCCTCAACATGTCGATGTGAGCTCTCATATGGACGGAAGTGTGCGTGAAGGAGGCCAGCGTGAAGCGCAGGGAGCCCCTGCTAAAGGGGAAATGGAAGTTATCCTTCATATCATTTTTGAGATGTTGCAAGCATAATAGGTGGCTATTTCTCAGCTACAAAGCCATCAGAGAAACCCAAGCACAACACTACCGGAAACGGCTCCTCAAGTCAAACAGGCACCAAAAAGGTCAAAAAATAATGGGTCAACAGCCGACCCCTCCATTATGAAGATGCTCGAAGACCTAGCAAACAGGATTGAATCGGGCGAAAAGAAGGTAGAAGCTAACGACAAAAAAATGGAGACATATAACTCGAGGGTCGATCAGATGTCGGGCTCACCCCCGATTCTGAAGGGTGTCGATTCAAAAAAGTTTATGAAAAATCCATTCCCATCAAGTGCAGCCCCGATGCCCATTCCGAAGAAATTCAGAATTCCCGATCTACCGAAGTACAACGGGACCTCAGACCTCAATGAGCGCATTGCTGCCTACACTTGTGTTATGAAAGGGAACGACCTGAGAGATGACAAGATTGAATCAGTCCTATTGAAAATATTTGGAGAAACACTATCCAAAAGGGCCATGATGTGGTATCATAAGCTTCCCCCGAACTCAATAGACTCATTTGCCATGGTGGCAAACTCCTTTATGAAGGTACATGCTGGTTCCATCAAGGTCCCTACAAGGAAATCTGATGTCTTCAAAATCAAGCAAAGAGAGAATGAGATGTTGAGGGAGTTCGTGTCCCGTTTCCAACTGGAACGAATGGAATTAACACCGATCTCTGATGATTGGGTAGTACAAGCTTTCGCTCAGGGATTTAATGAACGAAGCTCGATAGCTTCAAAGCAGTTGAAGCAAAATTTAATCGAGTATCCTGTCGTAGTTTGGGCGGATGTGCACAATAGATATCAGTCAAAATTCAGATTCGAGGATGACCAATTGGAAGCCCTCTCTGGAACGGTGTATCCTAATAGAGTCTTAGCAAAGGAATCGAGGCTTCCAAAGATAGATCCAAGGCCAAACAAATAAAGGTATCAACCATATGTAGAAAATCAGAGAAATATCACGAGGCATAACATACCTCGAAGTGACCAAAGGATGGAACGAGGACAGAATCCTTGGGGACTCGTGAACAAAGCAAGGTTCGACAGGCACACAGGGCCGGTGGAGGCACCCCACGTATCTGAGTACAACTTCAACATCGATGTTTCAAACATCGTATCGGCCATAAGTAAGATCAGGGATGCCAGGTGGCCAAGACCCGTGCTATCAGATCCTTTGCAGAGGAACCCTAATTTGATATGCGAATATCACGATACCCACGGTCATAGGACCGAGGATTGCATACAACTTCGAGAACAGGTGGCCCGACTGATTAGCAAAGGGCACCTCCGAGAGTTCCTCAGCGAACGAGCTAAAAATCAATTTCGAGAAAGAGAGGCAAACAAGAAAAATGAAACAGAAGAACCACGACACATCATCCACATGATTATTGGTGGAGTTGACGTCCCTCAGGGACCCATTTTTAAGCAAACAAAAATATCCATCACCAGGGAAAAGCAAACTCGGAGCTACATACCTGAAGACGCCCTTTCATTCAGCGAAGAGGACGCCAAGACCTTGTCTCAACCTCATAATGACACACTAGTAATTACATTTTTTTTGAATAAATTTCAAATTAAACGTGTGCTCGTGGATCCAGGTAGCTCTGCCAACATAATTAGGTCGAGGGTTGTAGTACAACTCAGGTTGCTCGACCAGATCGTGCTCGCCTCCCGTGTCCTCAACAGATTCAACATGGCGAGCGAAACAACCAAAGGGGAAATCATCCTCCCAGTCAGCGTGGCTGATACAATTCAAAACACCAAGTTTCATGTCATTGAAGGTGACATGAGATACAATGCATTACTCGGAAGGCCGTGGATTCATAGTATAAGGGCGGTGTCATCGACCCAACATCAAATGATGAAGTTCCCTATGAAGGATGGAATAAAAATAGTATACGGGGAACAACACGTAGCAAAATAAATGTTCGCAGTGCACGACATGGCATCGACACCTTCTACATTGAAGGAGACAAAAAAAAGCAAACGGCTGAGTAGCAATCGCAAACTACATCCCCGGGTGAACGAATAAAGGACCGTGCCACGTCCTCGAAACGAATAACCAAAGCATATCGAGGCTTGAACGCCACCACTGCTAAGGTACAATCCTCTTACTCTTTCCTTCACATTTTACACTAACATATGTGCAGGTGTTCGATTGAAAAAGAATTGTAGCACCCTCCAGCTCGAAGGCCTTAGGTTTTAAAGCATGTGTTGCACTCTTTTTCCCTCATGTCGGATTTTATCCCAAATGGGTTTTACCGATGAGGTTTTTAACGAGGCGACACCCATATGCTACCTAAGGAGAACTCACCAAGTATTCAAGGTTTCTCTTCGATCAACCTCAAATACTAAGGGGCATCCCCCCGGGAGATCACTAAAATATACCAAAGAGGGTCTCGACAAGAGAATAATGTACAGGACGAAACGGTCGAATGAACTGTGTCCACATAGAATAATCGAACCCTCGATGGTGAAACATGTGTACTTGTACCAAATAATCGGATAAGAATATTTTATCATCAAAACACTTCGCGCGTCAAAGAAGTTTTCTATTTTCACAAGAAACGGCCCCAGGGCTAGAAATTTACCGGCAATTCGGGAACTGTCCTCGACAGTCACTCCATCGAGTCACCAAAAAAATGAAGCCATGAGACCTTAGGGCTGACAACTTCGAGATCTTAAGCCCTCCGTGAGGCACTATCAACAATATAAGCCCTTCTTGAGGCAATATCAACTCCGACTCGGGGACTGTCCTTGACTTTTGGCTCATCAAGATATCTAACTCGAAGCCATAAGACCTCAGGGCCGGCAACTTCGAACTCATAAGCCCTCCATGAGGAAATATCAACAATATAATCCCTCCATGAGGAAATATCAACTCTGACTCAACAATTGTCCTCGACAGTCGACTCATAGCTATAAGACCTTAGGGTTGGAAACTTCAAACTCATAAGCCCTCAATGAGGCAACATCAAAACTGTAAGACCTCAAGCAAGGATTTTACAAATTTGTAAGACCTTAAAAAGGCATAATCCCGATATCAGAGTCAAGGCTATATATCGAACTTGTAAGACCCCTAAAAAGGCATACCCTCGATATATACGTCATGGATGTCTCACTTGGGGACTAAAAGGCTACGGCCAAATACAGTGACCACCGTCATAAGTCTACGGCCAAACTAACGCAACTCGGAGACGTCCGACTGTTGCCATAAAATCATAGGCCTCCAATTACTTCGAAAAAACTTCTAAAAGAACCGGTTAAAGGTCATACCGACCTAAAGTGTAAGAGCCCAGGTCGCTAGCTACATCATAGGTCGTATCGACCTAAATCCTAAGAGCCCAAGTCGCCAGCTACACCGAAGGTCGTATCGACCTAACACGTAAGAGCCCAAGTCGCCATCTACAGGTCGTATCAACCCAAAGTGCCTCAAAGCCGATTTAAAATCCTAAGGGTCGATGAGCTCGAGTCGAAATCTGACTCGGAGACTGAGTCCGAAATGGTTAACTAAAGCGCCTCAGTGCCAAATACGTAAGAGCCCAAGTCACCATCTACACCGAAGGTCGTACCGACCTAACGCGTCAGAGCCCAAGTTTCCAGCTACAGGTCGTACTGACCCAAAGCGCCTCAGGGACGATTTAAAACCTAAGGGCCGATGATCTCGAGTTGAAACCCGACTCGGAGACTGAGCTCGAAACGGTCAACTAAAGTTCCTCAGGGCCAAATGCATAAGAGCCAAAGTCGCCAGCTACACCGAAGGTCGTACCGACCTAATGCGTAAGAGCCCAAGTCTCCAGCTACAGGTCGTACCAACACAAAGCGCCTCAGGGCCGATTTAAAAACCTAAAAGCCGATGAGCTCGAGTCGAAACTCGACTCGGAGACTAAGCCTGAAATGGTTAAGTAAAGCTCCTAAGGGCCAAATGTGTAAGAGTCCAAGTCTCCAGCCTAAAAAGTCTCAGGGCCAATTTGTAACCCCAAGGGTTTCATCTCAAAGTCGAATTCACCGGGCTAATTATCGACAAGCAAATCAGAGAAACCAAATAATCTTTCATATATATATATGTGTATTACAAATACATACTTACAACGCTCCCATAGGAGTCTCATACGAACAACAAAGAAGAAAAACTAGTCTGCTCTAGGGACCAACTCCCTCGGAAGCCCTCAAATACCAGCATCGGCACTGGAAGAAAGGAAAAACTCGGCATCGATCTCATCCGCCTTGGCCTGCTTTATCTCTTCCGAGAGATCAAAACACCTAGCGTTAATCTCTTCAAGAGTCTCCCTCTACATCGGGCATACTCATTTCCCCTCTTCTCTTTGTCAAAATCTCCTCTCAACTAAGCCCGAGCATCGGCAACATCTTTCAAATAAACAGCCATTTTTTTATCGGCCTTCGCTCGAACATCTTCAGCTTCAGCCTGGGCGTCCACAACCTCGGCCTTCATATTCAAAAGATCAGTCTCGAGCTCTGCAATCCTGCTCGTCTGAATCGAGCTACTTTCTCGAGCATTGCAAAGTTGTACCTCGAGGGAAGAAGCCTTGGCCAAGGCATTCCTTTGAGCCGCAACATGAACGCCTATCTATGCCTTCAACGCATGGCATTCGAAAATTCACTTTCCCGACCTCGCCCCAAAGGCGTTCCAGCATTTTTGTTTTTCTCTACAGCTGAAGCACCGAAACATTAGTTTCCAAAAGTGGGAAAAGGAGCATGCACTCCTTCAGAATAAGGGTTACCTGACGCTCGAGATTGTCTTCATAGTTTCAACTCCGATGCATCTCCATCCGAAGATGTATCAACTCTTTTGTCTTCTTATTGCAAAGAATCTTGAGAAATTTTTCTTTTCCCAAAGCTTCCCGCAACCTGGTCTAACAATGAAGCAGCTCGAACTTGAGGTTCTCAAAACAGTAGGAGAATCTACTATTCACCTTCGTTGCTGTTCGAGTTGCTTTCAGAGACCTCATCTGACGTAGTCGGCATTGCCTATTCTTCCCCCAGGGCCTGGCTTCTTCGATCCCGGCAGAGAGATCGACGCCCTTAGCGCTCACTTCCTTGAGGGCTTGCCTCCTGGATTGTGTGTGGGCATCAGCAACTGCCCGAGCCAGTTTAGCTCGATCTTTTCGAATACCTCTCTGGCCCGGTCATTCGCAGTAACAACATCTCTTTTGTATGAGGAGACAAGCTCATCGGCCTCAGACTTGGCCGTAAATAGTGCAGCACCCTCCTCCTGAGAACTTCGAAGAAGTTCTTGAATGAAGGAAATCTTCCCCCCGAAACGCGTCCCTCTCCAAATCCGCAGCATCATTCAGCCGAGCCAGCTCGAGGATTTCGGCATCCTTGGCTGCAACTTCCTCTTGGGGTTGCTTCACCAGTGCATCCTTCTGCCTAATCTAAAAAGCACAAAAAAAGAAAAGTCGATCAGCACCAAGCATTGCAATTAAAAATAAAATTGAGGATACCAGAATACCTGCTCGATGAAGTCGGCCCTCTTTCGGAGCGCTCTCTCTGGCCTGCCCGGAGGTTGATCAATTCCTCCTCTTTTCGGGCACATAGAGCCTCCAACTCGACCGACTCCGACATAATCTTCTCAAGCTCCTCTCCACGATTAGCCAACTCATCTTGCATCTTGGAGAAGGCTTGGTCATACAACATCTTGACCTACAACACAGAGGAAGAACATTAGAAATCAAGAGTAGAAAGGCGAAAAACCGCATATTATTTCGAGAATATCACCTGCTTTTGGAGCCTCTCGGCCTCCTCGAGGGCAACGGGGGCGTCAACATCGGTCTCCTCATCTACCCCTTCAAAATAGTCTCTAAATGCATCATCCTCTCCATGAGAGGTCTCCAAACGGGGAACATTGCTGACTTGGGCATCTCGTATCTCCCCTAGAGAAAATGACGGGCCCGAGTGAAATCCACCAGCAATGTCAGCCTCCATCAAGGCTTCTTCCCGACCCCGAAAAGCTTCAGTAGCAAACCCTCCGAGCTCATCAACACGGACTGTGCCGTGTCCGACGAGCATCTTGGGGGCTGCATCTCTACCCTCCTCGAGGGTCTCCTCAACACAGGGCGGGTCCGCATCGGTCACCCTCAACTCAGCAGACGACCGTCCAACAACTCTTGAAGCATCAGCGCTTCATTTTTCTCTTTGTACCAAAGGGCAGGTATCATCACTCTCTTCCTCAGCCCGCAGGCTCTTAGTAGCCATTGAGGATAAGACTGTGGCATCAGTCTTGGCTTCCGAGCCTTTGCCCTTTTTGATTTTGGAGACTCTGTTGAGGCCTCATTCTTCTTTTTCTTGTGCTTGGCGGTCTTCGGAGCCTCTTCCTCACTAGGTAAGGGTGGTCTCATAAACACACCTTCACCAAGGCCTGCACAAGCATGTTATGTCAAAAAAACACCGCCATCGAAAGTACTTACAAAGAGTAAGAAAACAATGACAATGAGAGCATACCGTGGTTCTTGGCCTGCCATTGTGTCTTAGCCAGATCGCGCCAAACGTGTTTGTTATATGGGAAAGCGGATTCTAAAAGTTTGATCCACCCCAGAAGGTCCTGGACCGCGTCGGGAAACCAAACAGTGGCTACACAATTAGAAGAAAATCATTCAAAAGAAAAAGAGATGGAAAAACATACTCAATGCAGGGGTACTTGCGTTTCATATTCCATTCCTCCGGAACGACATTCTATCAGCATGGATGATGTCCGAAGTTCTGATTCTAACAAATCGGCTCATCCATCCCCGATATTTATCCTCGTCAATGCAGGCGAGGAACGCCTTGGAAGATCGACAGTGCAGTTTGATTAGGCCCCCGCGGAAGAGTCGAGGGCTGTATAATCTGATCAAATGGTCAAGGGTGAAAGTCATCCCCTCGATCATGTTGGAAATGTGTCAAACCATATATACAATCCTCCAAAAGTAGGGATAAATTTGACCAAGTGTCACTCGGTATTGACGGAAAAAATCGAGTATCACCGGGTCAATTGGTAGAGAGGAAGAATCTACGGGGCCTAAGGTAAAAGGGTATGTGTATACGCTGATAAAGGCAGCCTTATGTGTGACTATGCTTTCGTCAGCCTTAGGGATTTCCACTCGGGCCGCCTCCCAACAACAATAGTTGAGTTTTACCCTCTCTGTATAGGCTACTACACTTATATATCGATACATGAGCTCGCATCAGCCCGGCGTATAAGGGGATTTCTCAATCGTGAAATAGGAGATGGTGTCGAAAGGTCCAGGGATGCATTTCTCGATGGTAGGAGGAGTTCGTGACTTGCCCTTAGACGTGCATGATGAAGAAACGGCTCCCTCCTTTTGAGGTACCGTTTTGGAAGTTTTTTCTATGGTTATAACTGAGTTTTAAAGAAAGAAGACGAAGAAGCAAACACAGATAGAAGATGAGAATGGAAAGCACTTGGTAAAATTTTGAAGAATATGTAAAATTATGAAAAGGAAAGTGATTGAAGTATTTATAAAGGATCTTTGGGCATGAATTGAAGCGGAAAGGTCGAACCAATAATGGTTCATGGGCTTCTCGAGAATTGTGTTGACGGCGACCTCTGCGCAGCTTTTTATGTCACATCATTTAATGCTCTGAAGAGACTGACGTCATAATAGGGATGTCGAAGAGGCAATAAGTCAAGACCATTTCTTATCACTTCATTCTAAGAAACGCGGGGACTATCTATATACAACTAAAATTGGAGAGCCCGATTTTACGGTCATTACAGCGTTCAGAAGGCTCGAAGGTTCAAGTTTTGACATCGAGGGGACATATCGAAGGTCCTTGACCTCGGGGTAGTGCAAATCGAAGACCAATGTGGAAAGGCAGGAAACTCCTAAAAGGCACCTGGTTAAAGGTGACAAAGTACAAAAAATAGTACAAGCCCGTACCGTGGCATTAAATGGCTATACCAGCCATCTCTCTTTGCATTAATTACACATGTACTATGTTGGGATTCCCCCTCATATATAAAGGGGACCCTTGTCACTTTGTAAGACACATGATATTCAATACAAGAACAAGAACATCCTCTGCTCTCTAACTAAAACATTCTCTACAATTGTTCCATTGTTTTATTGCCTTTCATTTATTGTGTTCATCAATTATTCTTCATTTATTACTCATTATTAATCACAAATAGTCTACCTCCGAGGCCCTCAATACTGTTATATCATCCTCGATAGCCCCTTGTCAAGCTCTTAAGCTCGGCCTCGAGGCCCATTCCGAACAACCTCGAGACCCGTCTCTCCGCTGCCCGGTTTGCATAATTTCGTTACCCTTCATTCTTGTTTTGTTTTTTCACTTCTCACTTAGCATATACTTTCTAAACTACTGGTATTAAAATAGATCACGTATTTTTAGAATCACATAATCAAATATAATTGTAATTACCATTTTTTAAGGTAAACAATTCCAGTAGCCACTACTTACACATCAGAGAGGTTAGCACAGATTTACATTCGGGAGATAGTTCAGTTGCGTGGTGTGCCTGTGTCCATCATATCAAATAGAGGTCCTCATTTCACTTCACATTTTTGGAGAACCGTATAGAGTGAGTTGGGAACCCGTGTAGAGCTCAGCACCGCATTCCATCCACAGACCGACGGGCAGTCAGAGCGGACAGTTCAGATATTGGAGGACATGCTCAGAGCATGTGTCATTGACTTTAGAGGTCGGTGGGATCAGTTCTTTCCCTTGGCCGAGTTTTCTTACAACAACAATTATCAGTCCAACATTGAGATGGCTCCATTTGAGTCTTTATATGGTCGGCGATGTCGTTATCCCATCGGGTGGTTTGAGCCTGGCGAGGCTAAGTTATACGATACTGATTTGGTAAAGGATGCCTTGGAAAAGGTAAGGTTAATTCAGGAGAGACTTCACACGGCACAGTTCAGACAGAAGAGTTACGTGGATCAGAAGGCGCATGATGCATCATTTATGGTCAATGAGAAGTTTCTCTTGTAAGTCTCGCCGATGAAGGGTATTATGAGATTCGGGAAGAAGGGCAAGTTGAGCCCAAGGGTTATAGGTCCATTTGAGGTGTTGATGCGAGTTGGGGAGGTTACTTATGATCTTGCTTTACCTCCCAGCCTATCAGGGGTTCATCCAGTTTTTCACGTATCTATGCTCCGGAGGTACCACGCCGACTTATCTCATGTGTTAGACTTTAGTACAATTCAGCTAGAAGAGAGATTGGGCTATGAGGAAGAGCCAATTACTATTGTTGATAGGCAGGATCGCCAATTGAGGTCTAAGAAGGTTTTCGCAGTGAAGGTCCAGTAGAGGGGCCAACCATTCGAGGATGCGGCTTGGGAGCCCGAGGAGGACATGCGGAGCAGATATCCACACTTGTTCAGCACTCCGGGTATGATTTTAGACCCGTTCGAGGGCGAACGTTTGTTTAAGAGGTGGAGAATGTAACGACCCGACTGTTCGTTTTGCTTTTTAGAACCCCGTACCCCTAAATAAGACTCTACATACTTGCTTTTACTGATTTATGACTTGCGGGGATGGTTGGTTCCGGATTTGAAGAGTTTGGGTTGAAATCGGAACACTTGGTTCCTGAAGGTTGGCTTAAAAATGCCAAGTTTGACTTCGGTCAACATTTTGAACAAATGACCTCGAAATCGGATCTGACGGTTCCAATAGGTTCGTATGATAATTTTGGACTTGGGCGTATGCTCGGAGCGGGTTTTGGATGACCCAGGAGCGTTTCGGCGCCAAATAGTGATAGTTGGATTCTTGAAGGTTTTAGGAGTTCTATAAATGTGGTTTGGAAGGAATTTTGGTGACATCGAGGTCCAAACAGAATTCCCAGATCGGGAATAGTTCCATAATGTCATTTAAGACTTGCACGCAATATTTGGTATCATTCCGAGTAGTATAAGTACGTTTCGGCACGTTAGAAGTAAATTGAAGAACTTGAAGTTCATAAGTTTGATTCAATTGGTTTTAGGGTGTGATTCTTAGTTTTAATGTTGTTTCGGGCATTCTGAAGGTTCGAGCGAGTCCGTTTTATGATTTCAAACTTGTTGGTATGTTTGGACGGGGCCTCGGGGGGCCCAGATGCCACTCGGACGTTGCGCGAGTCGAGTTCAAGCTCAAAAGGAGCTGGTGGTGCACCAGTTCTGGTGCGATCGCACCTGTGGTTGGGCAGTCGCAGGTGCGGGCGAAGCATCACAGATGCGACCTAAGAGCGGAGCTCAGGTTCCGCAGATGCGGCCCCTCTTTCACAGATGCGGAACCGCAGGTGCAATCACCTATCCGCAGGTGCGGTCCTAGCCGGTCCAGCCCATTTCCGCAGATGCGGACAATTGTCCGCAGAAGTGAGACCGCAGGTGCGGTCAACGCACCGTAGGTGCGGAAGTCGCTGAAGGCAGTGGCCTTCAGTTAATACGGGATTTTGTCATTTTTGACTCACTTCACTCCATTCTTGGGCGATTTGGGAGCTTCTAAAGGGAAGATTTCAACCTAGCTTTGTGAGGTAAGTAATTTCTACCTAATGTGAATTTAATACATAGTTTAAGGGTAGATTACAACATGTAAATTAGTGGAATTTATGAGTTTAGAGTAAAACCTAGGGTTTCGATAAATATAATATTTAACCACGAAATTTGTTATGGAATCTAGTAAAAATCACATATTCTTGATCCTAAGGTTATGGGTAACGATTTTCTTCGAAAATTTCCGAAATTTGGGCACGTGGGCCTGGGGTGAATTTTAAGAATCTTGTAATTTGGGTTGGGTAATCACTCTAATAGTGGAAGTATGGACTTTGGAGCCTATATTGATTAGTTTTCCCATATTTGAATAGTTTTGGATTGTCCAGCTCCGATTTGAGGGTTTAGGCGCATTCTTGAGCTCGGAAGTAAGCTTTTTGGGGCAAGGTAAGTCTCCTTTCTAACCTTGTAAGAGGAAATTATCCCCATAGGAAAAATAATTGAATATGTGTTTCTAATTGTGGGGGCTACGTATGCACGAGGTGACGGGAGTTTGTGCGTAGCTACTATTATGCTTAAGTTCGGGTAGTCTAGGACCCAAAAGCAACCCTTACTTGTCGTACTTGCACCTCTATTGTCAAATTAATTTTCTTAAATCATATCGAACTTAGCAAATGAATTTCAAAAAGGTTAAACATCATTTCGTGACCGTTAAAGAGAAGTTGATATTTCTTTGGGTAATTGCTTTTCTGATAAATTCTTGATTGACTGTTTGATGTGTTTATTCGTATTTGACCACGTCACATGTGTGATTCGCGAGCGGGGTAATAGATGCATCTATGGTTCGCGCCGTTCGACCCTCCGGCAGTGCACATCTTATTATTTTGGTGGATCGGGCCGTACGACCTCGGCATTATTTGCGCATGATATTAGCTTGGTACTTTCTGTGATTTGAACTGCTTTAAATGCCTTGAAATATAAATTGTTAATTGAAATGACGGAAAGTGAAATTATATTCATGAAAGAAGTTTTCACTTCCTGTTATTATCTGTTTTTTTATCATGACATCCATGCTTAGCAATACATTTAATTATATTATTTTTGATCCTATTGAGTGTCAAGTCGAACCCCCGACACTACTTCTTCGAGGTTAGGCTGGACACTTACTAGGTACATATTATTTATGTACTCATACTACGCTATTGTACTTAATTGTACAGGATCTAAGGCAGGTGTATCTAGCTACCCTTTCGTTGTGCGTTACTGATACTTGACCGAGATTACAGTGAGCTGCCCCTTTCTGACGTCGTTAGCAGCGTGTCAGAGTCTCTCTTTTGTTTATTACTGTGTATTCTATTTCAGGCAGTAGGATAGTTATATTTTGTACATTCTACTAGATGCGCACACACACTTGTGACACCAGGTCCTTGGCACATATTAGTAGACTTGATTTTTGGGTTGTAATCATATAATTATGGCCTCTTCTAGTCACTTTCGTTTAATTGCCTTAATAATTCGTTATGTATCGAATGTTATAAATTTAAGTTAAGTAGATGTTGGGATGTTTAATTTATATAACATGTGCCAAAATTAGTTGGAGCTAAAACTTGTGAAAGCATGTCACCTTTACGTGACATCAGCAGCTATAATACCTTTTTGGGCTTTGAATGAACGCTCATTTGTCTGCTGGATTTACGAAGGTGTACAGGTATATTTATTGTAAAAAGGTGCAAAAGCATAAGAGAAGTGTGACTTGCAAATAAGATTGCAACTCTTTTCATTAACGATACAAGGACGCGATGGAATAAAGGAAATAGTCCTGATTTTTTCGTGAACAGAGCTAAAAACAAACTCTTTAGACCACACAATGCAATACAACTCACCAAAAAAGAACTCAAAATTCTAAAAATACCCTTAAAATACATGTTAATTCAAGGAGGCACACACGACGACCATGAAGTGCTTTGCTTTCTTTATGTATAAACTAGATATGGTTACAGCACGGGTCCAAAAGGAACATCAACACTTCAAATATAGGCTCTAAAATTCCATTCATTCAACTGAAATAATTTTATATGATTTAGCACAATGAGGAAAAATTGCAAATGTCTCTATTGTGCTTGGGCGTGTCTTTCTCATCTAAACACGCCCATACTTGAATTAAATCACCACATTTTTCTTCCAACAGATCGAGTGATCATTTCACAAAAGTTGTGTTGAAAAGTTCGATAGACTAGGAACCTAGTCAAACTGCTATATATGAACACATCAACCCCATTGGTAGTGCTTTCACTAAATTGGGTATCAAAGATACCAAATCAAACCATTTTGTCCATCTCCCGGTGGAGTAAGCCGATCAATGAACAAAATTCAAATTCCCAAAAGCATTTTCAGAAATGAGAACAGCTGCAGTTCTTCCCCTCACGTTCATAACACGAGCTGGTAGAAAAACCTATTATTGGCCACATTTGGCTTGTGCAACACCGATCCAAGTCTTCCATATCTATTTTATCGGTGATCAAAGTCTTCCGTGTGACATCAATCACCACTGTTACTCGTGCCTTAGGTTGGATTTTTTTGCAGGTAGAAGCATTTTCATCTAATATGTCTTTAAGTCTAGCTTTGGATCCATCAAACAAAAAATTTCTGGCTATGCTTCTCACTTCCATGCCTACAGCTAGCTCAATACTCATCACCTTCAAGATCCTCTCTAGTAAGTAGCAGACTACATTGGGTATCCAACAATTAAAATTAGCATTAGCACAAAAAATTAAGAACATGCAGGAAAATTTCCGACCCCTATCTTTCTGTATAAATTAATAACAAAATACATATCTTTCTTTTATCTCTTTCTCATTTACCTAGGATAAACTTGTCATCGTTTATTCATCAGATTATTCTCAATTTTTGTAAAATTTTTTACAAATTAAGTGTAAGAGTGATTTTATTTTTACTTGGAACACATATGGAACATTGTATGTTACTATTTTTGGGGGTGGGGTGGGGAGGTGGGTAGGTGAGGTTATTTGTACTTGGGACTCTCCCTATTAATGTTAATTATTGCAGTGAAAACCTATACTATTTCAATTGAAATAACTGAATACACCATGGAACCACTACTCTCTTTGCATGCTTTTAAAGATTAATATATCCAAATATAATATGTGGTATCATGGAAGAACAAAATAGACTAACCTTCGTTGCGACTTTTATTGCATTGAACTATCTGACCTATCTCAAGTAAGAACCATAAGCATGTGAGGCTTACCTGGTCCAAGAGTGAAGGATGAAAGAATAAAATATATGAAAAGGTAATATGTAGTAAAAGCACAGTGATCGAATTCATTTTAGTCGAGTTTCAGAGAGTATTTTGCTAAGTTGAAGTTCAAACCTTAAACTACTGACAAATACGGGGAATTATGTAGATATCCATTCATATCTTACTAAACACTAAAAGTGCTTTTGCATTTTTCATTCTCGATATAAGACAAAAATTTTCGCAATAAATAGTACCTCAAATAAACTGTCAAATATTTTTCTATGCAGTATTTATCAGTATTATTGTAATCAATAGTATTACCAAGTAAATCCATTTGAATAGAACTTGAATTAGCTCAATATTGTATCATCCAAAAAGTAAATGGAATAAACAGATGAAAATCAAAATTGTAGTCGTAGAAACCAAAAAAAAAATAAACTTTGTAACAAACAGAAAGCAAATGGAAGAGATACTCAAAGGACAATAAAAGAAAAAAGTGGAAGCAGTAAATAATTACCCTCAGCGGCATTGCATAAAAAATTCTAGAACAGTCTAACGGTGAACCTGCATCTACCGGCTTGGTGCCGAAAGTATTAAATTTGTAAACAGCTTTTTAAGGTTAGTCTTTTTACCTCGTTATTTCTAAGTTTGTTGCTCCTCTTCTGCAATTATTGCCTTCTCTGAATCCTTTTTGTACTTGAATCACCTTACATTTTTAACCCCCCTTTGGAGATACTGAAAGACCCAATCTTCCAACAACAAGCTTAATACTATAAATTTTGCATTGAAATTTCAATTTTAAGTATTTAATTAGTTCCAAAAGCCGAGAAGACATCAACGTGCAGTCAGAAATAATACATAATTATATGTATTAATGTCACGACCCAAATTTCTAACCTTAGGGACCGTGATGGCGCCTAACACAACCCTTGCTAGGCAAGCCAATGTTAGAGTTCAATTAGCTATTTTTCCTTTGATTATCCATTTAAACATATTAAAATAAATTTAAAGTGTACTTAATCTGATGGTTTCCAAAGAATAACTCCAAATATAAAGTAATAAACAAATAAATAAACCGAGTCACGAACTGATTATATAAATAACTCTAAGACTACCCCAGTGTCTGGTGTCACAATTCACGAACTACTAAAGAATACTACAATTAATGTGTTGAAAGAAATAATATAACTATTTTAGGAAAATTATAAAACAGTCTCTACGAACTAAGAGAGGACTCTCGGGATCTGCGAACGCCGGCAGATATACCTTGTGTCTCCGGATAATGAATAGCGGCTACAAAAAAATCTCTACTGCAGGCCGGTACTTGGATCTGCACAAAAGAGTGCAGAGTATAGTATCAGTACAACCGACCACATGTACTGAGTAAATGTCGAGCCTAACCTCGACGAAGTAGTGACGAGGCTAAGGCGGGGTAATTATAATATAACATGTGACAATACATATATATAATGCAATAAAATAATTCTACACAAATAAGAAGATATAAACTGAAACAACAAATAAAATAACTCGGTCGCCTATTCTAGGCCCCAGCTGTCACCAAAATTTTATGCAAGTTTCCAAATTTCCAAACTTTAATTTAAAAATAACCAAATGTGAAGGATATGGGAAAACAATAGGATAAAATAATAAATTTCCAAATCTTTGTAATAAAATCAGTAAAGCATAATTATTCTCCCTTATCACTGTCATATATTTATATTCTCCATGTCCACCCTTATCACAGTCATATATATTTTCCCTGTCCACCTTTATCACAGTCATATGTATATATTTCCCTTGTCCATCCTTATCGCAGTCATATATATATATATTTCCCTTGTCCACCCTTATCACAGTCATATGTATATATTTTTCATGTCCACCCTTATCACAGTCATAAACAATAAATGGTAGTTCTCAAAAATTTCATAAATAATATCCCCAAATGAACCAACAGTGATATATATATATATATATATACACACACACACACACACACACACACACATCTCGCAACACAATGTCAACCTACTCGATCTTTATGTACCACAATGAAACCAAGGAAAATAACTAATACTTTCCCAAACATGATTGCAACAAAGCTTATAACAATATAACAAGCCAAGTAATTATAGAAGACAACAATGAACATGAAACAATTAAAAACATGAAGCAATTAGATTGGAAACGGGGAAGGGATCATGTAAGTGGACCATTTGGTGGTGCATAGATACTCGTCACCTCACCTATACACCACACACATGCATTTTCACATAACAATTAAGTTAGGGGTTTCTATTCCCTCAAGTCAAGGTTAAACAAAGCACTTACCTCAATTTCACAGGTCACTCACTGTTCAATTATAGCTTTTCCTCTTGAATTCACCTCCAATACACTCGTATCTAACCATGATTAACTTGATATTATTAATTAATGCTAAAGGAACTAACTTTACTGAAAATTATGATTTTTCCTAAGTTTTCTCAAAAAGAGTTAAAACCCGACCCCGGCCCGCTTGGTCCAAACCGGGGTTCGGACCAAATTACGTTTATCCATTCACTCACGAGACCGAATATACAATTAGTTTCGAAATCCGACCTCAATTCGAGGTAAAGATTCAATTTTTACAAAATTCCCTAATTCTACCCAAACCCTCAATTTTTACCATGAAAATTCTTNCGATGAAGAAAATCGTCGTTAGGGCTGTGGGGATCGAAAATTATGAAGAAAAAGGGTTTTGTCAGTGGTTAAAAGAGTATTTATATAGCTGGGCAGGTCTTCTATACGTTCACATGGGCCTGCCCGCGTTCGCATAGGGTACTTGGGCTCCCCTCCCCCAGGCCCAATTAACTCCGTGCGTTCGCATGGGTAGCTATGCATTCGCATAGAACAAAATGGGGGGGGGGGGGGAGAGGTAGGGATGCATTCGCATAGAACAAAATAACGGCCCAGTGATTTACACTATGCGTTCGCGTGGGTATGAGTGCGAACGTGTAGCACAAAAGTGTTGAGCACCAGCAACAGCAAACACAACAATCTTTTCTAAGTGTAAAATATCTCGTGGCCTATCTAAAACTCACTCGAGCCCTCAGGGTTCTAAACCAAACATGCACGCAAGTCTAAAAATATCATACGGACTTACTCGTACGATCAAATCATGAAAATGACATGTAAAACTATGAATTAAACCTCAAAACTCATCATTTTTTTCAAGAACACTCAAAGTTCATTATTTCTCAACCGGACGTCCAAATCACGTCAAATAACCTCCGTTTTTCATCAAAGTTCACAGTTTACATTTAAATACTGTAACAAATCTGTACTGGGCTCCTAAACAAAAATACTGGCCCGATACCAATGATTTCAAATATTAATTCTTTTCTTTATTTTATTAATATTTCAGCAAAATAATTTCTTTTAAAAATTGATTTCTAAGGCTTGGGACCTTGGAATTCATTTTCGGGTATACGCCCAAGTTCTATATTTTACTGCGGACCTCTCAGAATCGTCGGAACACATATCCGGATCCGTTTGATCAAAATATTGACCAAAGTCAACTATAATCAAATTTTAACTGTAGAAATCACTATTTTCTCATATTTTCACATAAAAACTTTCCAGTTTCATGCCCGGACTGCGCACGCAAATTAAGGCATTTAAAATTAATCTTTTTATGGCCAATAATCCTAGAACGAAATCTAAATTCATAGAATGACCCCTTGGGTCATCACAATCAACTATATATTTTCAAACATGCATGTGCATATCAAACAGAATTACTGACATGCATGTAAGATATCTACCAAGAAATTATGAGAAAGATTAAGAACACCAAAATTGAAGCAAAAATGCACAAAATTTCAAAGGAATCCAAAAGGGATGGCTAAAAATCAGTGCAATAAAGGAAAAAAAAGGGGGAAACTTACCAGAAATAACAAATGAAATAGAGGTTAGAAAAATTAGAAATCACAAATGGGCTCATTTGGGAAATTGAACCCAGAATCCTCTCACAAAACTGCTGATTTTAACCTCCATTGTTGCTTCATATAAAAGTTTAAGGTAAACCATTATAAATAGCATACTATGTTGCTTTGTCTTCCTCTTTCTAGCCGCTACACCATCTCATTTATAATAATCTTTGTTTTTAAGTTTTGAATTGTTGAGTAATCTATTATCTTAAGGGGAAAAACAAGAACAACAAAACTCACCAAAAAGAGGAAAGAAGAATACAAAAGAAAAGATGGAGCCAAATATTTCTATGGAATTTCAAATTGAAGTTGTAAAATCTCCAAAGCAGGAAAACATACATGTTCCTAAATCGTAAGTAATGCCACAAAGTGAAGTCAGCCATTGATCACGCTCAACTATGTCTTATAGAAAGACTAAACGGGCGCTGCAAATATAATCTGGGGTATTACACCCAAAGTCGATCCCACAGAGAATTGAACGTATCAATTGAGTCTATAAAATACTAAACTGTTACTTAATCACTTTTCTCAAGACTTTTGAATATCAATTGGTGATGTTTACTAAATCTAATAACAAAATAATAAATTAACAATTAACTAACAATATAATGTAAAC